>LUCM01007367.1:0-41701 GCA_008360955.1 Fasciolopsis buskii
ATTATTATTATTATTATTATTATTGTTATTGATGATAGTAGTAATTTTCTCGGGAGGTAGCTTTGCCTGCAAACTTTTATTCAGACAAAACCTTTTCCTCTATGATCGATATTGGTGCCCGTGATTGTTCTGTGTCACATACAAACAATTCAGTGAAAATTCTTGCCACCGTATTAGAAGACATTTGCATATTCCAATGGGGGTTTTTGTGACGAAGCTTCACTACCCTTTATCCTTCATTTTATAGGTGCCAACCTCATAACTTGTCTGGTTTACCTCGCTTCGATATTTTGAGGTTTTCTTGTTCTCCCACGTTTTTGATATTCTAATCCGCCTGCATTGCATTTGCAGTTTCCTTGAATCGGACAGTGCTCACGAATACAGAATCAGGTAAATCGCAAACACTCGCACAGCACTTAATTTCCCCCTAAATCCGTTTGTTTCATATTCAGCTGCAGCGAACCACCGGTAATGTACTCCCCCTACCGCTCGTTTTTTGTTTCCGATGCAAAGCACAAAGTGATCATGATGGTGCGAAGATTCATTAACCCCTGTGATAACCATTTCGTCCAAGTTGCTGATGAGCTCCCGTCCCTGGAAGGCTCTGGCCTGTGCGTAGCTAACAACAAGCAGCAGAAAGTTCCCGTTGCATTCGTTGCTTCAGTGCTCATATCGATTTCCGTGCAGTTTGACTTACGCATGTCCGAAGTTCCCGGTGTGGCGGTAGACACCTCAGCCAACTGTATGTGGAAACTTGTAGATGACTAAATTCGTTTTGCGGAATGCCTCTGATATCTGCACTGCGTGTCACGAAAGTTTGTCATGAGCATGTATTCGCTATGATCCTGTAGGCTTTTTGAGAATTGATGGCGATTAAATGGGGCCCAATTATTTCTAGATTTTTTCTGTGCAGCTGATCAACTTTGTTCTGCGTTGAAGGTCTCAAAAGGCAATCTAGGCACAAAAAGCTGGTTTGCCTCAATTGGAATCTCTTTATATCAAATTCGGCGCTGATGGACATATGGCGGGGAAACGGACAGTGGATTGTCATCTAGGAGCCCTCTTATACCTGAAATACCCGCCTAATGACGGTCCTATCGCGTGGATTCCCATATTTTTTCTAGTAGATTCGTGTTATCACTTTAGCTTGCCGTTACTTTGTGGTTCACACCCTACACCCATGGCTCCTCCTCTAAGGATCTTCAGGATGTCCACATTCTGAATGCACAGCTTTGCATCAGAGAATCCGTGGTGGCCCTGAATCCTTGTGACATCTATTGCCATGGATTTACATTGAGCCGCCTGAAGCCAGAGCTCGGGGAGCTTAGGGCAGGCATTATCTGTTGGGTCAGATGCAGCTATGCCTTTCGACCGCTATGGGGTCCTTCCATGTAGGTTGCTTGCCTGTGGGATAGAACTGGGTGGTCGCTCGGCGGCTTATTATTCAAAGATTCTCGTACCTTTGGGTTAATCGCCAGACGAACGAACAGGGCTTTTAAGTCCTGCTATTTACCTAACCTGGAGCTGTCATCTCCAGCGGAGCCGGCTTCGCAAAATATTTGAATGCGAACCGACGTGCTATGCTTTCTTCTAAGCTATCTGGTAAGAATATGGTCGTTACTCTTGTTACACCATGGGAGTTTTGTTGCCGCGGTAGGCGGCAGCCTCTCCTGGATGTGTATGAGAGAGTGCTCGTCCGAGGAAAGAATGGTCTTTGAGACGCCATTTTCTTAATACCGCATCTGTCACTGAGGCTGAAGATTGTGGGATGCGGAACATTCATGTCTGTTTCAGTTGGTAAGGGCACAGCAGTCAGCTGACTCCACACACCATCGGCTGTTTGATAGATGGCTTTGAGGCCATTTTATCTCCACCGCTGTGTTGTGCGAAGCGTAATTCACCCGGATTTTGTCTTTCCACTCCGATATTCTATCAGCATGCCTCAAGGATGACGAGAAATGTAAACTATCCATCTATTTGTCCATCACTGTTGCTGCTCTTTACGAGCTGTGACTTCTTTTACTCTTCGATTTTCTTTAGCCCATTTCAAGAGGAGCAGGGAGATCTAACTTGATAGGCAAACCCCAACTACCCCGGAGTATGGTCGCTGATAACATCGGTCTCTGTATCATTTAACAGATCTAGTGCCAGCCTGAGTAATCTAGGCTTTAGGTAAATAATGTGTTTCTGTCCATCGTCTAACTCCTGAAGCCCACTGGGAGAGTATCCGAATTTCAGCGAATGGGCAATGATTGTGCAAAATACCTTGCTGAAATACATAAACAGCTAATAAATGATCGAAATTTATCATTAAAAGCTTGTTCGCACTTCAATCTTAAGGGTTGTGAGTGCCCGTTGTTCGCCTGCTAAAATGTTTGCTATGGCATGCTGGATGAAAACACATGTATGACTATCATGTTCATTGGCATCTGAATCCTCAGTTTCCCTATTACAGCCTCAGGCTCAACAGACCACGACCAAAACTCCTTTTTCCTAAAACTTGTCGTTTAAGGTAATGCCACCTTCTGGAGTTGGAGAAAAAGTTGAAACCTTTGGCTTATTGTCCTTATTTCTAGTTAATATAAATTAACATTTAGCCTTCGTCATGTGTTTCGAGGCGCTTTTCAGCAGTGCCTCCTTATTTGAGACTCCATTTTGGATCGCATGACGTCTCATGGGGCTGCAGGTTTACAAGACACTGTTCAAAATATTCTTTGTCCTGAATTTTATCTTGATCTCAGATCGCTCCGGAAGTAAGCTGTTTAAGGAATAGCAACTGAGAACCAAAGCCATCGGCCGCGGCGTGCAGTTCATCCTTTGGCTGACGAACTTCGCCGTAGCGGACAAGATATGCAGGCCTATCGTGGTGTAGACGTTTTCTCGTCGTCCGAATCTCCAGAATCCTTGAGGTATCCCACGGGTTTGAGGCCACGCCACGTGAAATCCAGTTTCTCTTAATGGTAGCATTTAAGCAACATAATTCATTCCAAGTTCATTGTAGGGAACGGCTAATTTAAGAAAGCTTAAGCACAACCCTTTGTTTCACCGTAAATGTGGGCTCCCCTGGCGGCAGTCAACGCTTTTCTTTGCAGCAAGTTGGAATAGTCGCAACAATCCTCATGAGCCTTCCCTCTCCATGAGCATGTTTCGTATCGATCAAAATGGTGCTCATCACTTTGATTGACTTGGCTTTAGTAATCAAATTCTGATGAGTCTGGAGGGCTGGTAGGTGGTCCCTTGTCCATGGCCTCCCAAATAGTTGTGTGAGGTAGTTTTCTAGCTTCAAGCAATTGAAGTAAGTAATCTTAAGTGTCGTTTTAACCCAACAGCCTGCATTAGATCTCTGTATTAGCGGACCATTTGGTGAGGGGGACATGCAATAGTTCATTTGAGATCACTGGGACTAACAGCCCATCGTTCAAGAATCCTTCAGCCTCAACCAACAGTGTGTGTGGTATCTCGTCACTTGGCAGCTTTTGTTTCGTAACAGCTGTCAGTATCCTTCGAGAGAACCGAATGAATCGCCTTCGGACTTCGCGACGGTGACTGGAATGAAGCTGACTGAGGGGCCGACAAATACCCCCATGTTCAAGTATCTGAAGGCTTGATATTCATCCGTCCGTCGCAACGATCTCCCGGGGTCCATATGTGCGGTGAAGAAGTTTGATCCGTCGACCAAGAATGTTTGCCGGTAAACCTCTTCCCGAAACGAACCGCCGCAACGCAGTCAAGAGTCTCTTCTTGCCAATCGTTCAAGATAGTCCTAAGTAATGAGTCCCAGTTTCTAGGCGCATCGTCAAACAGCCGTGCCTACCGCCTACAGCTTGGCGTCCTTTCACAATTATGGGACCGAATCAATCGATTTTAGTCTCCAAGAGGGGCCATTGACTGTCGGTTACATCGACCGCTGGAAGCGGTGCTACTATTTACTAACTCGAAGAAGCGTTTGTCATGTTCAATAGAAGCAGCTTTAAATCATCCACGTCACCGTGACACTAATGATTGCTATCCAAAACCTTTTTTGCATGATAGGTGATTTTCGCCCGAGTTCCCTTATTTCAAATGTCAATGCCTAAATACGAGATACGCAATGCAGTACTTACTGGACACTGTAGCCGGATACTTGATTTCACATTTTAGGTTAGCCTTCCACAATCTTTGTCCACCTCAAAGCTCTTCTCCAGCCAACACGGGACTGAGCTTATACAGTCAGTGACTGGCATTGCGAGCCGAAGCGTACCTATCAGGCAGTTTATCCCTAATTGAAAATGCTTTAGCTGCAAGAGTCCCTTTCGGAATGTTGAATCTCTGCCGCAGCTGATGCCCCAATGTCCATTCTGACCGCCAATAATCCAGCTCTGAACATCATTGTGTATACCATGTCCACCAAACCACTGCTCGGTGCAACCTGGCCCAGCCGGAAAATCAAAAGATGTCGTTTAACAGAACGTCGAAGTGCGCAGTTTTGGTGTTTAAAACTATCCGCTTGAATTTTAACCTTTTCGTCCACCACGTCAGGATGTGAGAACATGGGCCAATTCTCCTTGTAGTCTCGTGAAAATTCCGGCTCATTTGATCACAATGATAATTTATCTCGTTATCAAACCTCGGTGACACTATTCGGCCGGATTACGGGCAGGCTGTGCGTATTATCAATTGTTCACCCTAGTCATTTATTGGGAAACCGTTGGCCTATTAGCCACAAGTGTGCTAAACCGGGTGGCTACGTTATTAATACAGTAAAACGAGATGGAATATTCTGTCAGGGATACAGTCTTCCATTTAATTCTGTTTGCATCCACGTGGCATCGTCACCGTTCTCCCCGACGAAACTGCAGCCGTCAATTCCATCACTGGTCTTCCGCGGAGCAACCTTTTTCTTGGCGAGTGGCAATCTACTTTGACGTCGACTACATTTCCCGTTCTAGAAGCGGTACGCCGCTACACCACAGCCCGCTCAGAGACACCGATAAACAAGTTCATATACGAGTCTTGCAGTTAATGCTTTGGGGGCAGCTTCATAAAAATCCATGCCCGTTCTGCTTCACCTGTCAATTCTAACCATGAGAACTATTGTTTTCGATGCGGACAGCTTGGAGGCCCGTGCCATTCTATTCGTTCCGTGCACAAATTTGATGATAAAGTTTTTTCCATTGACAGCCATGGCGAGACCAATCCTAATGTGTCACACAGGCTGGCTGCTGACGAGTGGCTTCCAGTCCGCATCAGTGAGACTTCCCGCATATCCGATCGAGAGACCAATTTATGGTAATCTGCGTCCCGTTGAGTTCCAAATGTTGAGGAGATGCTCCCGCGAAGCACTGGAACACTAGTGGCTGTTCCATTTTCCGGTATAGCACGCAACTCCAACAATAATGCGTATATTTCTTGGTTTGCGGGAAGCATGCGTTGAAGCACGACCAGAATTTGACAACAAGCCACACATGAACAGTTAGGGTAAATCTTGGCAGTAGCGTGTTTGCTGAACAAGTGATTATGTAACGAAATCATGAATTTATGCCGCAATAGACTCGGAAAATATCGCCAGCTAGTAGAATCTCAAGACGACACCAAATACAAGTGCAGTTTTTTCCACATGCATCAGTGAGTATTGGCGTGGAGCAAAGGATATAAGTTTGAGGCCTGGTTAAAAAGGCAGGTTTTGGCGCGGAAGAAATCATACTCGGCGGTGACCTGAAGGGGATTGACTTTGAATTCCAAAATTTAGCTTCATGTTGTGGTTGACCTTACAATATTTATGAGGAGTGGGATGCTTCATGAGATGGGTTCAACGGTCAAGAACAACGAGGAAGGCGCGCCGATGTGAAAGGAAATACCACGATCGGCTGAAGTAAAGCGAGTGTCATTCACGATGAAAAGCATATTGCGATGAGAAAAATGCAAGAACCGACAAGCCAGGTTCATGCCATGTTGACATTCGAATAGCCGGAAATAGGGAACGGACTCTGACGTTACGGGTAAGATCATAGGCTTTGACTTTCCAAACGTATGTGGTAAAGAAATATACGTGATGGACATGTGAAAAATGAGAGTTTTCCTTTTATGAATGCTTAGACCAGCAACTATAGACTAAAGAGATATGCCGGAGTATTAGTTGTTTGCTCGTGTGTAAATGGACGGCAGATAGCTGCAGCTAAATCTGATACAGCGTATTAAATTCAAGTGGCTTGAATTGGCACTAACCAAAGGCGCATATCTTTTTTGCTCACTAATCGTGCCTCCGAGAGCTGGGCTGTGCAGTGCGTGGATTTTTGCGGAAAGTTAAGGGTTGGGGTCCCTGTGATCTCTCGGATTTGGGGTTCAGGAAAGCGAGATGTAATGTTATCTGGAGGCCATTGGGATTCACCTGGGGCCTAGGTGCACGCCTGTGTTCGGAGAAAAGCATCTGGACTGCTTCACATTGTGAGTGGTGATGTGCGATAACTGCTGAATTGGGCAACGAGCGGTTGCTTAGCCATCGTCGAACAGCTTCACTAATGTAGAAATAGACGGGTGCTGTGGAGCGATAGCAACATTGTTCGGCTGGTAAAACCAGCCGGTAGGCAAGGACTGAAATTTTCTGCGGCGAGCGGATAGAAGGTCTGAAAACAAGGGAGGAAGGGAGACGAACAGGCTAGACTTTATTCCAGTGGGAGGTTACGGTGGGCAGACAAAGGAAAAAGAAACGAACGCACTTATGCGGATGATTTGGCAATTTCGTGCTGCCTTGGGGTGATTCCTACCTTCTGTTGGCGGCGATCAGATGGAGCAATATGATATGTGCTATGTAAAACTGAGTGAGAAGGCTTTTTGGGCGTGCATAGTTACCTGCACTTGCTGGACGGAATTCTGGGGATGGCATCTGAGTTAGCAATGCGACTGACTGTAACGAGGGTCTATGACCTACGTTTTACTTGAAAAGGTGAATTTAAAGGTTTAAAATATGGGTATATCGTCTGTCATTGCGTGAATCCCATGCGTTGATAAAGTGAAAGCGGCACGTAACATTGATGACTAGTTTTATGACTTCCAGCGTTAGAGAAATTTCAACCTAAGATTATGTGTACACGGAAGAGGTGGTGTGATATTTCCTCGAGGGTAATCTGGCAGATGCTGAAAGAGTAGGATGAGAAAAGACGCGTAGCATGAAGGTTAGTAATTGCGCATTAAACTTGGTCATGCCATACATGGTGAGACTTCTCCAAGCCATCTACCGACCCGGTTAGGCCATATAAGCGACTACAGGTGTACAAGCATTCAACTGAGTGAAACAAGGACGAATTGTGTGGCTAGCTTTAAAGACGCAAACACCAAATCAGTTGTAACTTCCGGTACTCTTCATAATACGGTGAACAGCACAGATAGATCACTACATCAGGCGAAGTTCCGCTCACTTCTTCGGAGACTGTGAATGAAGTTTTAGGGTGGATTACAACTAGAAAATTAGTACAGAAATGATTCACTCGCGTTTGACGGTATTTGCACCGAGAGACTAGCTCAACGAGGCGTTTCGTTATCTGGGTTAACTTATTTTTCGATTTCTTATTTCTAAGTCGGAGGAATGTGGCCTTTGCTGCTAGAACACTACCTACCACTTTCTCGCACGAGGCTGCTCGGGATCCGTCAACCACACGGGTCATCAAATGACGCCATAAATAAATCGAGGAATGGGATGTACATGGTGGCTCAAGCAGACCTGGAGAGAAAAGCAATATACCAATTATTTACATGAGATTTCCCGGGTGCAAGGCAAACCTACGAAGCATAATATGGCTTCTGTACAAAAATGAAAACAGATTCCAGTGCCTATCTGCCCGAAACGTTACGATGGCCATTTCGTTACGAAACAATTTGGCATAAGATTTGGAGAATTACCGCCTTACAAAGATCGAAAAGAATTGCCGCAACCGGTGTTTATGCTTAGGGAAAATTTGCCCATGATCGAAAGTAGGCTGTTTAAATGACTGGGCCATAACCGCCCATCGGGGTAAGATTGTCAACTGAAATAGGATGATCTCATTGGTTTAAGTATCGAAACGAAAACACAGGTATATTAATTTACTTGTTATTTAATCCGTTTCTGCAAAAACATTAAGTGGACCCGGAATTCATAGTTAGTATTGGTTTAGAGGAGGCTACACCGATGTAGGTGGCCAAAAAGTGGAAGGAATATATTATATAATGCTAGTAACAGTAAAGGCTTTTGTGGGGACCGAGAAATAGGAAATGACGGCTAGGGTGAGGGTCAGGTGCAGAAATGCTGAATGAAACTTTGGTAAGTCGGAAATGACGAAAATTGCTGGGAGGAGCAAGACAGCATCAGCAGTTCTCAGGCAAAATTGCCGAAGTTGGCTGGTATACGGCATGGACCTTGGAGCTGTTCTATGGGGACAATTGCAACATCAGCTTATGCCCGATCGCCCTTACTTTGGTGGAATACACCCTAACTAGGTGATCAGTAACCAAGACGGATGCGGACCTTAGTTCAACGGCAGAGAAGGTAAAGCTTGATCTACAGGGTGACCGAGACCCACAGAATGTTAGATACGTGGCAGTAGGACGCTCCGAACAAAATATATAAATATGTATATGGAAGACCATAAGTAGCTACACACAAAACGAGAGAGACTGGGTCAAGTTACTTTGAGAGCCATGGTGAACGTGACCGTAGAGAACTGAAGAAGAATTATCTTCAGTCGCCAGTAGTTTACGACCGAACTTGCTTGTCATTCTAGGTATATCGATATTAGGCGAAAACTGGCGAGGTGAACCGTTTGGGGGTATTTGATGGGTGGCAAGAATAACTTATGGTATTTGAGGCTGGTTCAGGGTGGAAGAGAAAGAGAACCACGGGGTTGGAGATGTTTGGCTACAAATCAAGAGCTGAGTTAAAGGAAACGGGTGAAGAGAGGCGATGGTTTGCGTACCTAGGCTCAGATGGAGCTAGAAGTCTGGACATCCTTCATAAAGTTGGCCCAGACTCATATTGGCTCCAGTTCATTTGATGAAGGGGGATACGCCGAGGAATCTTGACAAAAAAACTTGAAATGCCCAAGGTTCTGGTATGAGTGGAAAAGGTCTGATAATCTATTTCAGGGGGTAGATTAAGACGTTGTGAAGAATTTGAGCTTGGAGACACCTTGGAAGGCAATGCTACAGGGGACAACGGCCGATTTCGGTGGGGGTAAGATGATTGGGCAACAAACCGAATGAGGACTCCGGCCGTGAGTACGTGCGACCTTAGGAGCTCGTAAAGGAACGCGAGGTTCAGCTTGGCATAACCTGGTCAAGGGGATCAAGATTTAGGCGCCTGCACCCATCCCTGTGACTAAGGCATGATGTGGAACCGAGAATTTTCTTTGTGAATACCTTTGTAACTTTTCCATTGCAACACCATCAGTTAAGAATGTCTTGAACAAAATCACTGGCCAATGCTCCAATCGTGGTCTAAGGTGTGATTCGTATATCACTAGTTTGCAGCTTAGGGTACGAAATGTTTTATCAGTAAAGCCGTCAGTCCCGTTTTCGTTCGCAATTTGGCAAATATCTCCTTTGTGGAACTTATCAGAGCAAGAATATTGAAAGCCCAGATCTTTTGCACACTCAATGGCTCGTATTGGGCGACGGTTTATGGAGAGCCTGCCAGGGGATGTGACGTCAATGGGCCAGATTAGTGCTTTTGGGTGTACGAAATTTCAACATTCACTCGCCCAGTGAATTTAAATCCTCCATGACTTCGGTCGTGTCTTGGGGTAGAGACGAGGTCTCAAAAATGTAGACCAGTTTGATGTCGTCGGGGGTTGGACGAGACGTATCGTGGTGCATTGCGCGAAAGATATCATTTATGTAAAGCGGGAACAGCAAGGGGCCCGAGACACTTTCTTGTATCACTACGTTATTGATTTGATGGAGCTGGGACACGGTTCCGTTGATAATGACGACTTGAGAGCAGCGATACAAATAGGAAGTTAACCAAGAGTAGAACAGATGTACTAATCCACAAAACTTGACATTTATTAACAACCATTCACGGAACGAGGGATCAAATGCTTTGGCCACTTAATGGATGGTTGTAATGGCCCTTCTCCTGCCGGCGTTATGAGCTACCCAGTTAAAGACATCAAAGCAGCACGAGACTGCTGCTTCGCACTAATCTGTTCTTTCCATGCACAAATTCGATAATAACGTCTTTTCCATTGACAGCCATGGCGAGACCAATCCTAATGTGTCACACAGGCTGGCTGCTGACGACAGGCTTCCAGTTCGCATCAGTGAGACTTCCCGCATATCCGATCGAGAGACCAATTTATGGTAATCTGCGTCCCGTTGAGTTCCAAATGTTGAGGAGATGCTCCCGCGAAACACTGGAACAATAATTGCTGTTCTTTTTTCCAACATGGCTCGCAGTAGCCAATTGCAGTTCGACAAATACTGAGCTAAGCGGAATTCCGTCGGTCCCAGCGTCTTTTCTAAATTGTTTGCCTATTGGTTTGCTGATCCTGTGCACAGGGAGAAAAAATCATCTGCGCAGTGATTTATTTTAGGTCTATTCAAGAACTCGGCCTCAGGTTGGATACCTCAAAATGTCAACAGCTTTCCATATGCAAAATTAACACAAAGCAGATGAGAGACTTTCCACAATGACGCCAGGCACTTTGGCAGATTTTACTCTCCCAAGATGAGACAAATTTTGAGCGGTATTCTCGATCGAGTCTGGATAGGCGACTGGTGGTTTATCGATCGCGTACATCTCAGGGATGTCCACTGGCTCACCCTCCTCAAGTGGCTGAATTTGTAGGTTTACTTTATCACACTTGGTTCTGCTAACGCCGCCGACTTTATTGTTTGTTAGGTCTTTTCAGATTTTCCGCACTTCAAAACCCGCCTTTGGAACGCCCGTAACCTGTGTTTAATCCAACCTAATATCCAAACACTCGGAACTCTCGTTCTTCATTTGGATACCATTGAACCAATCTAGACGTGTTGGCCTAAAAATCAGCCCTAAGCGCAAATACTCGAACTTCTTCTTCATGGTTTCAGCTCCCAACTTTCCTTTAGTGTGAACAGTTGACGATGAGAGCCTTGGTAGCCCCCTTTATGTATTTGTTCTCCCTTTTTTAAGCCCCTGCTTGAAGTGGTTTGCCGAATTGGACGAGATGAATATCAGTTCTTTTCGCCGATTTCAAGAGCTCCTTGGCTTCATGTTTAATGAGTCTTTGGTATTCTACCAACCCATGTGCTTCAGCTTGCAGTTCGTACTTCAACTGTCCCTCTTCTTCCTGAGAGATGACGTTGATACAAGTTATTCACAAAACCTGATTATTTAATACTCTAGCGTTGGTTGCTCTAGTTACCCCGGCCACAAAATTTAACGTAAGCAACCTCTGAGGATGCATGAATGCAATTCAGCTAAAACCACCATTTCCTCAAAATTTGTTTCTTTGTTCCGTAGGCCTATTCCGTCTGCTTCCCTTTCCCAGAGTCTATGAAGACTTCCTGGTGTAGAGTGAACCATCGGCTCCACGGTGTAAAGTGTTAAGATCGCGTTGATACTGCACGTGATTAAGTGCTACGCCACAGCTTTGCATCTTCATCACCGGACTCGGAAGTAAGCAAAAGCCCCTTATTTTCGTTTCAGTTTTAGGAAGGCACTGTTTCTTGCAATTCCATAGTGCTAATTAAAGAAATTTTACGATGTCGCGCATGCTCTGACAAAACTTGCGTCAGAGCCTAATATTGCACAATGATTAATTTTTGTTTAACTCAGCAGCAGGAATAATACATAAGATAAGGGAAGTTTATTCCGGGGCACTGGCTGAGGGCTTAATTTAGTTCTCATACTCACCGGCATGTGCACGTCGAATTTCAGACCATCTTCCTAAGGTCATCAATTCGACCCGTGATCGATCGGAAGGCATTAGTGCTTATAAGTTCAACAGATTTCAGCTTTGGTGGCATTTTTGTGGCTGAATCCCGAATTCCATCTGATTATCCCCCCGACCAGTCTCCGGATTTTTGACTAATCACAACACTGACATGGAATGAGTCAATTCCAGTTCCCGCTCTAATTCGTCTAGTCTCGAACATGCATATCGGCATCCTTAAGATCCGCATGTTTAAAGCTAATTCGCGAGCTGTCACTGACGGGACAAGCAGATTTTACCTTCAAAAACCAAATTTATGACCTTCTGAACTGCTTCCTGTCCGTTTCGGATCGATTTTAATCCTTTTTTTAACATTTCAGTATCTCGTCCACACTGAATAGTATGAGTACTGAAGACTTCAGATACAAATTATTTAAGCAACGCGTGACTACATCTAAGAGAATCCCTAATATAAACAACGGCGATCCGCGAATTTCTACGGAACAGATTTATACGGTCGTCATACGGCACAAGTGATAGAAGCCTCAAATGTGCGACCGGTGCTGTAGTGCATCGAGAGCCAAATGTCCATTTATAATGAGCACGAATACGCAATTACGTCAACACCCACGCGGCCAATGAAGTGGGTCTTTCGAAAAGAGCAACAAGAGCAGAGTAACAGATATGGCATGTGAGGGAAAAATGCAAATTATTAGACGTGACTGCAACTGGGAGCACAACATTCACCGAGGCCTTGTGGATGTTTTATTTGTACAGGACTGGTTGCATAAATAATTGGAGGACTATAGCGTACGAGTTTAGGATGCCGTACATATATCAGCAACCCCAGATGAGGTTGTTATCTCTATCCACTGGCTGACCGTCCCAGTCCAAGACTAGTAGGTAAATCTGGCGGCTGAATGCTTGCATCTAGCGTCCAGCGTGGCAAATCCCGAATGAATTGTGGCGAATTTTGTGCCAGGATGATATGAAAACGTCAGAGATCTTAATGTTTGGTTGACGGCAAGAGGCTTGCATGTCGCGGACCTGGTACGGGTCCAGACGGGTTAATCCGTCTCTACGGTAGGTGTTGCTTGTAGGCAGTGTGAAATGCCTGTGCTAGCATTTCAAGCACAGTGGTGCAGCAAATTTAATTTAAATTTGATTGGTTGACCTGTCCATCCCTTTCAAACAGATCCCATGAAATTGTGGTTCTAGTGAACAATGATATTCCAGAGGCCGTCAGGCCTACCCTCTTTGATTGCGCTTTTCAGCCTCGATTGCCTGGAAGCACTTTTGCAGCCAAATTACGGCTTAAATTTAGGCTCATCATCGTGAAAGCAGTTTCTCTTTGGCTCGGGCCACAAGTATTGTGACCTGACCTGTGATAGTGGTTAATGGAACATATCTGTGGCCAGCGGAGACGAATGGTGAACCGGTTCCAGGGGAGCACTCAGTATATGAAACGGCTAAAGCCGGTGGAAGGAGGGATGGTGGACTACCGCCCCGTGCTTTTGAACAACTCGAAAAACACTACGTTCAGAGGCTCAGTGCCCGATTTGTACATACTTTGGAAGCCATGAGCGCAAACGTGCAATAAAGCTGATTGACTGTATGCATTGGAGCTTGGACTCAACTACCAAAATAGCGGGGAGGATTGTGCACTCATGAACGCGCGAAGGCCGGTTGTGGTTAGCAGTTCCATCGCTTCGAAGGAGAACCAAGGCTGTGAAATACTTCCTGAAAACACTTTCGGGCATAAACCTGCTGAAAATTATAAAACCATGATCGATTATTTCATTTCTGACCCAAGAAACTCAGAACGGTTTTGGATAGACATCTTCGGTCTTAAAGTTTGTGATGATAAATGCAACCGGCGGAAGGGCAAGTAGAGTTAAATGAACCCAGTGGGGAAATTATTCTGCGTATACCCAACCAATTTTGGAGCAGTGCCTTCGGCCAGCCGTAGCATGAGCTTGCCAAACCCAGGCGCTAGAATGAATCGAAATATAGAGAGGAGTGAAAACTGTATAAGTCATGAGCGGAGGTGGAGTAAACTTACGATATTAAAGGTAAAAAGACGGGTAGTAACGCTTTGGGGTAAATTGCAGTGGGCTGACATCACGATGGGGTTGGATTAAGGAAACCCGGAGGTGCAATCCAAAAGCTTTCACCGGAAGCTAAGACAAACCAACTCACATTAGTTACCTGGCAGTGGTAAGGATGATGTCAGGTGGATAACAGGGGTGCAACAATAGGCATTATTTACATTTTCCCGGGATCCTGCAGCTGAGGGAACGGTTTGTTGCATTCACGTTTAGTCAAAAACGTTAGCTGGCGGAGTCAATTGCTGCCAGGCATTTACAACTAATATAAGGCTCGAGGAGATTGTTGGTCCGCTAAAATGTTTCTGGTTCATAGATCAAATAACTCAGCATGGGCGTGGACCCATCAAGCCAGTTCAGCTTCGGAGCAGGCTGATCGCGGAAAAATAAGGACCTGAAAGTCTCAGAGAACTTCAAGTATCACATTCAAAAGAGCCTGCTAGAATTATCACAGCTGCGGTGGAACTTCAAAGAGCTAATGCGACACCCGGTTTTTAACCTGTTAACTGCTGATGTGAGGACTTTCTGTGGCAAGTTAATGCCCAAATTCAAATCATCCCCCAAGTTTAGGGTATGGAATAACTGTGTGGTGCATGTGCCATATCGATTGCCTTAAGATTCTGTAGAAGGTTCATGTGAAACAGAACGGTGGAATATTTGGTGGAACGGTGGAACACGGCGGATAGCAATCCACCGGGGTGATTTTCCGTCACAGGCCTTCATGATTGTCGAAACTTATAGGCATTCTAGATGAGGCAATGATTGGAGAGGCCAGAGATGAATGAGTGAAAGTCAGCTACCGGGAGTCCCAAAAATTTCATTCGGCTTGAGCAAACGGATGAAAACGGGGAGTGCTTCCGATGTGAGAATCAATGGACTGTCAAATACAAGAGTGACCAATGCCCAACCCTTCAAATATCCTACTCAGGTTAAGGAATGTCACTGATGTTTCACAATGACACAGCTATCGGCTGGGCACATCAGCTTTCTATTCTTGCAGATGACGTGAAGGCATTGGAGGCAGCTAGCGCATGAAGGTGGGGCGAGTTTAGCATAAAGATTTCCCACGGCCGATGAGCAAGACTTCTTCAGATCCTGCGTAAGTGCTAAAACCAGAACCTAATCCCACCAGCTACGTGAACTACCTTGGTAACCTGGTCGTGACAGGTTTATAGCGGCAACCAAGAGGCACTGGAATTCTGGTGGTTTTGAATGCCAAACTTGCCTGCAAGGCCGTAGATCGTCCAAAAGACAAGGTCCGTACTACGCCGCGAGAAGACATCTGAAGGATTTTGGAAATTGAGTGTTCCACTCCCTGAGCCAAATCTTTTGCCTCGCTTCTGTCAAAGTGGTGTTTGATGGTATGAAAAGCCTCTCAGAATGGAGAGAAAAAATATTCCAACTGGTTTTGTTTACTCCGGTGGTAAGTTTATTGCGTTCGGGCGGCCTGGTTTTCAAACCTTCCAAGGGCCTCCATTAAGTCATTCGTGAGCTAGAGTTATGTGATAGATTTCTTCAATCTATCCGCGCTCTTCAAAAATCACTTTGAGTTTCCGTCAAGGTTCCGCTTGGCTGATCATCGTCATCGTAGTTTCTGTTTCTCTTTTGGATGCGATTCGCCAAAAGGGGACGGCACGGTATTCTCACGATTTCCATCTCTTGTTTTATCGTTTAAACAGCAAGCCGATTCCCTTCTGAACCCTTCGTTTTTTTCCATCATCTGACGTTCTCTGACGTTGTTACTGCTGAACCCCAAGCGTGACAAAATTTCCTAGTTTACAAACTTAAAGCATTAAACCATTTTGCTTTGGACACCTGAGACACATGGGACGTGACCGGAGACCACAAATAACTAACCAGTTCTTAGAAATTTAAACAAGGAGGCAACGTTTTTGGAAATTTACGAGGTTTTGACGGGTTTGTTATCTTGTGAGAACACCGAGATATCATGTTTAGGTGATGGATACCCAAAAGTTAACAGAAGACGTTAAAGACAACATAAGAACGGACCCGCAGCGTTCAAAATGAGAAACCGTTTCCTTGCCGTCCAGATTTTAAGTGACAAGAATAAACTGCCAGAGAATAGGCAACTCGTGAATCTCAGTGGTTGGGAAAGCAGGATGTGAACTGCCCGAAGTTACCACATTGGTTCACAGAAGCTTCTGCAAGTTGTGCACGACAGTGGATCTAACTTAACAGCGGAAGGGAGAGAACTAGAGCAATACGGTCCGTATTTGAAGTACTTCTGGAGCCCAGTTCTTTGTCTTGTGACCATTTACAATGAGTCGATGGCTTTTGGGTTAATCAGCTACCATTGCTGAAAGGACCAGATTGTGGAAGTGGCCGATGACGACTGTGAACAACCGGCATGTTTTCCCAGGGCTAGGGACAAAACTGTCTACCAGCCCGGGTGGAAACCACCAACATTACCTAAACAGAAATGTTTGATACAAAGCTGTAAGTGTTGAGTCCTCTCTACTCGGTTTGCTTATTTAAGGGACGACGTTAATCGAGGCTAGAAGTGGCCTGAGATGCACCTTACGGCGTGACCGATAACAGTCCTCAAAATGAGTTGGCCACCCGTGATGGAGCCTGCTAGAACTGGTTTGCGTCATGAGGTCCCGAATTCTTGAGGCAGACCGTAGGACAAAATACAAGATTTGAGAGTCCGTTCCGTACCTAAGTAATTTGAATGCCTTTGGTGGCAGAATCCGTGGCTTTCGCAAGAACTTGAAGACCACCCAATGGTAAATCTATATGAGCTCTTGGGGAATGGCTAAATGTTTGCAGGCCTGTTGGGTACCTTGAAATAAAAACGGACGCCTCCAGAGTTCTGCTTGAGGATTGGCCTCTCGCACAGTCATCTTTGCTCCAACTCAACGATTTTCACGAGGTGGAAGTAGATGCAGACCTGGAATCCACTTGGCTTAGCGTCGACCAGGAGAAATACTTCAAGACCGGAAGTCCATCAAATTTGATTCCACTGGTCCTCAAACATCTCGTAAGGGCTATAAGGGTGGGTCGCATCTTCTCCCAAAACCAGCATGCCGAGTTCAAGTAAATAGCACGGTCTTGCAAAACCGGTAGTACTTGTCACAATTGCTGCCACATTTTGACGTAGTCAAAGCGATCAGAGTCATGTTTGCCGCCTTGGCTTCAAACTGCTTTTGATCCGAAAAACCACCCCTAACAAATAAGAAAGCCCGAGACGATAGGCATACTCATCTTGGGCAAGAAACAACTTCAAGTGCACCGAGAACTTATTGCAAGTTCGCGGATTAAGTAGTCGGCGCCGAGTTCAACAATTCTGGCAGTTGTATCATCTAGGGATGAGTACCCGGGGCGTTTATTCATTCTGACGTACAAGACACCCGACTGAGGCCATCTACTCCTAAATTTTTTGCTATTTACCTAAGGGCTATGCAAGACCTCGGGTATTCAGACATCCATCCTGGCCCCGTCGGATGCAGGATTTGGTAAACAAATAGCATTTACCGCTAAAAGAAGCATGCGCAGTTGTTTATTGGCATAATGGGTGGGATGGCCGGGCATCGACATCCAGATTCCAACAAATGGAACATTCATGATGCCTTCAAGTCCGGAAAACTGTACACTGCCCTAATGGCATAGGCCTCCGCAGCCGGGTCAGATCATGCGACCACCTGAAACCACTATTCCCTATGTTGAAGCCAAATCTACAAGGTTGTGCGCATGCCTGGGCCCCGACCAAAGTAAGATCCTGGGGACTTTTGCAGTTTGAAAGCCATTTGCAACAGTATTCAAGGGGCTTGCGGGGCTCAACTGTCAGCGAGGACCAAACATTTTACTCTTCCGGCGGCTTGAGAAGAGCCATAAATGCAGAAAACTCGGCTGAAATTTGAAGCAGCTGAAGGGGATCTACACCCCTGCTATTTTATCTTGGTTAGCAGCGGTTGCAAACCGCCGAGAGCATAAGAACGGAAATAGACAAAGCCAGTGACACATAGTAAGCAGAATGCATGGTTTGTGTGCAGCGCAGCAGTGAACACCTGAAGGAAGTCTTGGGGTAGAGTTTGTGGCGACCACGAATTTAAATTTATTTGAAGTCCGCTTCGGCCACCGTTGGCAGGCACCTACTTAGCTCTCTTCAAACTGCCTCCGGTTATCCTTTCGACGTTTTTTAATGTCATCTTAAGAACCTCCTCTTTAAAATCTGCGAGCTTTGCTCGCATGAGGCAGTTTTTGTTCGAATCTTAGTAGCACTGCGCTGCATCCGATATGCGCGATTCCAAAAACAGTAGGTGGGTAAAGTTTGCGGAAGCTGGACGCGGTGATTGTCAAGCAGTCCGCCGCAAGTCCAAATTCAGTTGTTTACTTGAGTAAAACCCAAAACCAAATGGGAACAACTTGTTACAGTACAGCGAAATTCTTCGAGAAGTGCGCTGTTGAACGAGTGTGCACTCACTGAAGGACCGAATGCACAAACCAAATAAATGGCCTGAACTTTTCGTTTTACAATTTTGGGTCTTGTGGCAACTCAGAGAACTGCAAATTTCCCAGATGTCCTGGCAACACAAGAAGATGACTGAAGGCACCTTATTTATAAAGCGCCAGCTGATTCAAGAACTGTCCGCGAAAAAGCTTCGGATGAATCAGATATCTTGCCGTAGCTTGCCGGAGTCAAACGGAAATCTTTGACAGACCTAGGGACAAATGTCAATAGTTTCATAATTGGGGACTTAGAGAGCTGGAGGCTGACAGCGAAAGTCCCAAATTAGAAATTTACAAGGCATGTAAAGTTACCCAATTCGATTGTGCCGTTACACAGACGTTCTCCCTGCCAGGAAATATGGCCCCTCCAAAAGTAGAGGTCAATAGACCCAGTAAAACTCAAAAATACAATGACCAGAAATGAAGACAGTAAAGAAGAAACTGTGGTGAATTTTTCTTTCAAGACCTTATCACACATAGCTACCGTGGGTAGGTGGAGACCAGCAACGAAGGCCGAGCAAAGTAATCCAGTTGAGGCAGTCGCCCAGCCTGCGCTCAACGATAATATCCTGGCAGATTTTGCAGCCGACTGTCCGTCAAACCGCGGTACAAAATAAATGCCGCCTGGTACGGGGTAGGCGGAGAAACTTTAGACTTTGGCATGACCTGCAAGCGAATTCGAAAACACTCCAAGAAGCCTCCCAAAATTGGACGATACAGTCATAGAGGCCCTGATTCAGTGCGAAAAGTGTGAGTCAGCCCCGGGATACTGGTCTTGAGGATACTACAGTAGTTGAGTGCATGTGCACCACGAATATAATACACTAATGCTTGTGCTCCTTCGGGAAGCTTGAGGTCGACCAGCCATCGGGGCCAAGGGTTAAGGTTTAGTTATTAAGACGGAAGTACGTAAGAAGAAATATGTGGCCGTATTTAGGTAGCCTATCTATTTAACATTATGGAACGCAGAGCAGCCACAGCTGCAAACCGTAATCTCGGCAGGTTTGCGGTTGCGTTCACAAAGGAATCAAGGTAATCCACGCGACAACATCTTTCATCACGCCTCAAAACACCATGCGTCGTGTGCGCATGCAAAACCTCCAATGCGAGTTCCCATGGAAATGCTGAATCGTTGGAAATGCAGCAGGCCATGCTAACAATGACTAGGGATTTTTGGAAATCGGCTAGGAGAAACTAATTGCGTCAGGGGAAGCTCCAGGATAGATAGGTCTTGAGGCGGCGTAGGAAACAGGGTGCTGGAAGCAGAAGAACCACGTCCAGCGGAGTTCAGCGGGATACAGGACAGTTATCAGCTGAGGTGCATGCAGAAGCAAGCGGCAATGTGGAGGTTAGGTTAACACTCGGTTCGGGGCGAGGAGCAGGCTCGAGTTTCTGTCGGTTGTCATGGTAGGCTGACAGTAAAAGAATCCGGAAAGGCAGCTGCTTTGACGCCCCGGATACCCTAAAAACATGAAAGCCAATCCGGAGAAGAATGCTGCACAATTGTTGACAGCGAGCCAATTCTGCCGACTGAAGAATTTCTTTCCCTAAGATCATTGGAACCAAACGTTCTCCACGATGGTGGCGATCAACAATAAACCAACAAGCAACAACTAGTCAAAGAGGTCGAATAACATGTTGAACGTGGCGTATCCACCAGATGCACAAAAGCCGCAAACAGCAGCCAGTTGGGTAGCAAGTTGTTCGGCTCAAATTGCATTGCATTTTCTGTGGCAACTTAGGAATGATTGTCAAAATACTTCAGCTTACTAGACTCCTGCGTTTTTAAGAAAAAATCACAGTATGCTTGGCTGTGATAAATTAAAAGAACGGGAGCCTCAAGATGAAAGAATTGGGAAAGAGCTATCTTATTGCAGACTTCGAGAAATTTATCGCCCACCACAAGAAACCTCTCAACTGGGACCCTCTGAAATTCTGCATATCCAAAATCTTTCTGGGCTTTCTGCAACTGACGAACAGGCTACGAAAGACAAGGGCATGCCTGGTGGTTGCTGAGCGCACAAGTGACATCAACGTTTCAGTTTCATGAAACCAACCATCTGCCAACAGCGTTTACTCTGTGTCTAAAGCAGTAAAACTTTGATATGAAGCGTCGCTGAAATTGAGGCAGAAGAACACTGCGAAAATTATCCACGTGACCGAAGAAATTAACTGGAAAACCGACCGCGAAACAGCCTAGGTGGTGGCATAGAGGAGAATAAAATACATCTTTTATCTTTGCATGTTTAACGCACTTTGGGATGGCATAAATGGGGAACGTCAGATTAGTGGGGACCGAAATCACTTACATCACCTGAGATGAGTGACAGAGCCCGAAGGTTCTTCGAGCTGAACATAGTTCGGGGAGTTTGCTTGCGCTGTGGAAAACACTGAAATTCGGCCGTGAGTGTCCAGGGGAAAGTTAGGAGGCTCCTTTTAGGGCATCCGGTAATGAGAACCAAACAAAAACAAATAAGACGCCAATGGTACATGCAATCAAAGGATTTATTCAGATCGTTGCGCAAATCTTAAAGCTAGATGGTTGTAAGAGTATTTGAGGTGACAAGCAGGGTTAAGCACACACTTTTAGCTTTGATTCAGCAAAGTACATTGTTAGGATTTGGGACAACGGGTGGAGACTTGCATTATCACGAGTGAAATAGTATTTACCGAAAACCTGATGACGAAATGGGATACATTGGGAATAGTGAATTGGCTAAATTCAAGCAGGCTAACTGGACCCAAATGTATACAACCAGCTATCGTCAGGCCTGCGACGAAAGTTGCATGTCAGTGTGCATGCAACCGGCATGGTGCCGTGTTAAGTCAGAAGCACTTCCTTTGGATTAGAAAGAAGCAGCGACATTAACCATCACAAGGCTAGATCACGGAAAGGTGCAAAACTGTAGTCATTTAAGTTTTGCATACTTTCTGTTTAAGGGCCAGGTGCAGTTGATATGGGAGTAGCTGCACAAATGCTTGGAGTAAAACCTACTTTTATTTGTATGGCAGTAGTTACTAAAACGAAAATCGTGCCTATCAAACCCGCCAAGCTGCTTGAATGGAGTTACGACAAAGCTGAACGAGCGAAGCCGTGGGAGCCTTCTGTTAGACTTTAAGGCTTTTGACTTGGTAAATCACAGACTGCCGCTTTCTAAATTTTGGATTTTCGGAGTAAGCAATTGGTTTCATAAATGTGCAGCGCACTTCCTACGTAACCGGACCTTACATTTGGGTTGGGGAAGAAATTCTGATGCAATGCAGGAGCGAGTTGAAAAGGGGCGGATAATCGGGCCTTTTCTTTTCATTCTGCTGAGATGATTTGGCCAGTGAGTTAACAATGCTGCTTTCCACATTCGCAGATGATCCAAAAGTTGCGCCCTCATGGAACGGGACCGAAATGATCGCCGACCCATCGGGTGTGCTGGCTTGGACATGCAGTTGGGGTACGCAGGGCAGTGCAAACAAAATTCACCCACTGACCGGACCCTCAGAAAGAATAACCGAAAAGAAGCTGGGTAAGTTATTTGCAGTAAAAGAGACCAAGGAAACAAAGCACCCAAGGCCGGCACGATTCAGATGAAGCTAAGGCTACAAACTGACGGCACACGGGGACGTGAAGGAAGTTCTCAGACTTAAGTCGGCCGCACCACGTAGGCAGACTTGTTCTTGCTGCTGTAGAACACCATCGTTAGACCCAACGTGGAATACTGTGTCCATGTTTGGTTACCATTTCTCGAGAAAGATGCCACCTGCTAGAGTGGTTAGCCATCCGTATGATTGAGGGTCAACGCGGTTAAACATATGGTAACAGATCGCACGCATCGGGTCTTATCTCATTAGAAAACAGAAGGGGAATGTGACTGAGATATTCAAAGTACGGAGGGGCCTAACGAATACAAAGGCAAGAAATTTCTATGGATAGGCCAATACTGAAGAACAAGGCAGAATACTGTAATGTTACGGATGCCCAGGTCAAGTTCCAATATAAGAATAATCTTCTTTAGTAATAAAATTGTGTACATCTCGAACAGTTTGGTGAACAGACGAGTGAGTACGCAAACCATCAACAGGTTTGAGAAGTCACAAGATATAAAAATGTAATAGGCTTTCCAGGATGTGGACGCTTGACTGTCCCCAACTGTATCTAAAAAGTGCATTTATTATTCTTCGTAGTTATCAATGCCTGCGAGCTTGGAATTGTTGTGCAGTGCCAGCCTATCGGCTGTCTCTTGCCCTCCAAGAGACAACCCGCATTCTTTTCAGCCACGTGGGACCCTCGGGCTATATGCTTCAAGATAAAAATCAACGGAATCAGCCGCGGTAGTTGGCGCTGGTTTTCTTGCAAAGCACGAAGGGTACCGTAGACGCTCGTTTTGTCAACTAACCAATAATTCTCTTTGTAAACTAAACTACGAAGAACCGAACTTGCGGTGAACACAGTCAAACGGGACGTTTCGAAGCTCAATCCTTCATTTCTCTCTTTTGCTGGTGTGTGTTAGGCAAGTAGATCGACGACGTGGCGCTGAGCTAGAAGGACGACCGGATATTTTACTTCAATGTTTAAATGGGAGTTCGTCAGTCCACCACACACTCGTAATAATCCCTTGCCAAGTATGTGGTTCAACCCCGTAAGCTTTCAATCATCGCCACTGACCGTTTGCCATGACTGTTTCGCAGCTCCACACCAAAACTCGAATTGTAGCATTCGGATGAAGTCGCATTTTGCAGACCGCAACGCTTCTGGAGCTACAGCACCGATGCGTGAGTTGCCAAGCTGCAGAACACCCTTAATCACTGGTGGCGTCCCCTAAATATCTTTGACTGAACCAGCGCCCGCAGTAAGCAGTTCAATGACAGATAACTGTTTAGCTTAGGCTGAAAGAACAGGCATGGCCACGACGGTTGTCATTCCCCTATCTTTTATTTTTTGCACCCGCTGGGGTTGGCCTTTAGGGTCGTTCAAGAACCAGTGGTTCATAGGCAGTGAGAAATTCTGGACCGTTAGTCCGTGTTCCCCGCGGGTGTAAGTTCCTCGCCTCACAGAGGCATATATCAGCTGCATTGTCGGTCGATTTCACGTGCCCCAACTCTACTGCGCCTTGCGATAAAAAGATATATAAAGGGCTCTTGACTTCGTGGAGGTAGTAAATCAAGATCGTTGAATCCGTCCAGGATGCTGAGGCCCAGTCATTTGATATGAAACGTTCTTGCGGTGTGCTTCAACTTCAGCGCAAATACCCTTGTTTAATCCAAGTCGTGGGGTCCACACTTCTTTTAAGGGGGCCACTTGAAACTTGGTCAGAAATATCCTGAAGTCGCAACCGCCGTCCAAATACTATAGCGCCTCAACCCATTTCTGACAGGCCTGTAAAAGCGTGCACGTCACCTTTCTGTTTTCCACTGTTTCGGAACGGACATTGCTGAAGTTAAGACGGGTTAGACACTCCTCTCACGACAGGTTACCTTCGGAATCACTGGGATCACCCCAATCATTTTTCCTCCTGCAAAGACGTCGTAGCATCTTTTCTTGAAGCAGCCATTAAAAACGAACCCAAGAGAACCGTAAAAATTGGAGACAAAAGGTAATATCCCATGTGCATCGTTTGGGAATGTTCAGCTGGATAGTGAACTCATTAATCTCGTTTTCCCATTAAACCCTCAGAGTTCGTTCGGTTGCTGCAGAGGACACCTCCAGCCGGTGGCTTTTCCTTGGCCGTTAGTTTGCCGAGATGACTTCTGGGACTCCAGGGTTTTGAGCATCCACCTTGCTGGGTGAAAGCCACATACTTTCAGCAATTCCTTCAGCCTTGCCGCGTGTTAATCAGCCGCGTCTTCCTATTTAAGAGAACCAAGGCTGTCATCAACATGAAAATTTCTTGTGACGCTATCAACTATTGTGCGGTTCATTTAACTCTTCATGTGTTTCCTCTGTCTTTAGCAATACACAGTTCCAGCGAAAGGACGGTACTGTTGTGCAAAAGAGGTCGGATATCATCCTGTAGTCTACTGCTGGTTTGTTTACGTCATTCTCAGTCTACCGCAAGAAATTCCACGCATTTTACTTTTGTCCGGAATCTTCATCCACAAGAACATTTTTTACTATGACAGACATCACTACTTTATCAAATTAAAAGCGACATGGAACTTCGATCGGCTGCGTAGTTCAATCTGGCCCCTGTAGCAGCCGGTATTTGAACAAATATTCTAGATGCATTGCTCAGCGATCTAAAACCCCCCGAGGTCTTCGGGGTTTCTTATGGTTCCAAAAAAGAAAGTGAAGCTAATATCATACTTCTCCCACGATGGGCATAATCATGTTTTCTACGCATCCGAGGGTCATTTCGTAGTGCCCTATGACCCCAGAGTTGTGTTCCAACAGCCATCTGTTCCAATGAGGTCATTCGCTCAGTTACAAAAACCTTTGTAACACTTTTGCTTTGTTATTCTCTATGCTTTCCCTCCGTGAGACACGGTAAATGTATCACAAAACCACCCGGACTAACTTTTGTCTAATTTCTTGCGGTCTTCATTGCCTAGGGTTTTCTGGCGGCGAGTTGGACCGACCGTTTCCTAAATCAAGAAATTCTTGACCATACGCCGTTTAAATTTCCCCTCTTTACCTTGCTGCCCCACAGCTGACCAGAACGTTTTCGTTCGAAAGACCTAATAGTCTACACCCCAATGCCGTGCGCACTGCATATGGCAGTCACCGGCTCTTTGCTCCATAATCCAGTGTGCATCCGAGATGTCGCAACCGAGTGGCAGGTCTACTCTTCTGCTTCTTCACATTACCGCGCTCACGTCTCCCAGGTGTCGGTACCCGGGAGAAAAGGCATCAGCTGATTTTCTGGGTCTCAATTGTAGATCTGCCAGTTTATACACATCTTTGGCTCGATCAGCTCGTCAAAGCCCTAAAAATCCAGTGGAAAGTTCACTCAGCGGGAAGCCACGAACTGCGTTCCACCCACAATGGAGGTCGTAGTCAATGAAATTTAATATTTCATGCAATTTTTTCTCCCATTTATCATACTCAAAGCAGCCTCAACAAAGGCAGGCATCCTTGCCACTCCTGCAGCGATTGCACTCAAGAGAACTGGATTTTGAGAGATCTGAGAAATCTACAAAATCACACTGGTCCTTGCAGTATCGTGGGTGGGTACATTTCTGGCCTGGTGAAGCGATCAGCAGTGCCTACCTATGTAGAGCTCTTCAATGCGGCAGGATACTATTTCGAAATTTGGTGCACAGCGCCACTTGTTCCCGCAGATAAAGCAGGCCCCGGCAGTTGATGCTATATTCCAAAACTCGTTCTTGGGAAACATTAGAAAGTTCCCACAGTGGGTTAATCCGCGGGCGATGCAGCAAAATGTTTACTCAAGAGGGGGCGGCTCCAACAGCAGACGAGACAGCGCTTGGCCATGAACTTTTGAAGAAAGGCGCAGCTGGGTGGTGTACGTCTTCGCTATTCTGCAGCTGCTCCGGAGTAGGCGACGAAATCTGCTATCGGCTATACTTGACTGCTAGACTTAGTAATACTTTGATTTCCCAAGGTTGGTCTCGAGGTCACACCAGCATATGGATTCCGCTTCCTCTGTCCAGTGGCTCATTCGTTGCAGATAACGGATAACGTCTTCCATCGTACCCACTGCGTCCAGATTGAACTTGTAGCCAAAGAGATATAATGCTACTGCGCATTTCTGCACATTTATCGCTGAATGCGGGAAGACACAAACCTCTCCGGTGATGGGTATAGTCTCGGACAAAACACCGTCAGTCGTACTTCGAAGAGCGTTTCACGGTGCTGTTATTTCACCTTGTCTCTTCCCTATTTATGTCAACCACTTATCAACTATCTCCCCTTGTCATTCGTTTACGTATGCCGATAATGTTTTCCTCTCTCAACAGGTTTCCAGCAAAGATGTTTTCCAGAATCTTTTCGGCAAACTACCTCAAAACGATGATTTCTCTGCAGAAGTTGACTTAAATTGCTACACATCCAAGTGTTTCCAATGTCTGTTTTCTCCCTCTCCGTCAGCTTATCCATCCGAAAAGTCATTATCAACTCATAAATAATTGCCAGTGTCGATTCCATGAAACATCTACCCGTTAATATTGATGCAAATATGAATTGGATTTCCCACATTCCCACCTGTGTAATGAAACTCCGACGATTATCATTTCAAATAAGGAAGCTTCTGCACTACAAGTTGAAACAAAGCGTCATCTCCCAGTTTATATACTGATGTCCATTTGCAGTTCTTTTTTACTGTTCCCCCGTTATTTTTGCAAGTTCACTTAAAAAGGAGCAAACTTTTTCGCCGCCAACAAGCAATTGTTAGCCGCGTCTTTCATACCACCAGCTGTGTTTTTCTCCATTCTTTGTGATCAGCACTCATTAGCACGAAAAATTTTTCTGCAAAGTTTTTCAGATCCCACGCATCCTTTGAAAAAATGCCTCGCAAAGGATTGCTTTCATATTTCAAAGCAATTGGCTTTTCATTCCATGCCCTCAAAAATCAAAATGTATAAGAAATCCACCGTCTCATATTTAGCATGCACTCTGATAGAAAGTGACAGCTTTCAGCCAATTTTCTGAGCAGCCTATCATGATGCGCTCTGATGAATCCTCGATAGGCTTTTTCATTTCAAAAAGGTGAACAGTGCACCCTTTTCCTATATTTCCCCCCGGCTTTCGACCGAAATTCAACATTTTTGTACGCAAAATTCTATACAATGCAATACAATGCAACAGAAAGAATGTCCACTCAAATCTCTTAGTAATTCATTCGCACTAGCATATCTTTAGGGCATTCATTAATACTCTGCCCTGGATCGTCCTAGAAAATGGTGCTCATGGCATAATAGTCCCTTCACGGGTCCATTGTCGTGGATCCAATGATATTTTTGAATCGCCTTTTTACTTGCAATAACTTCTGGGGCGCCCGTCGGATGTTGACAACTTCATTCTGGAAGAGCCGAAGATGAATCGTACCTGAAGAATGCGGTGTTTGACCAGTGCGTGATCATTGCTGCCTATTTGATCTATGTGCTAGCAGTGAATCTCGATAAAAGCAATCGCTTCGCCTCCTGCGTTCTCACCCACTCTGCTATCTCGGCCCGCTTTGTAAGTGCTTATCTAATTTCCAATTAATAATAGTAACAACGTTTATTTCGCGATTTTGCGAGAGGCACAAATAAGGCAACAATAAATTTGTACGGTGGTAATGCAGAGGAAACTCGAACAAGACAAATCAAAATGGGTAAGGGGATGAGTGCAACTTTGGGTTATTCGGGAACTACATTGAAAAGTAGAATCAGAAACTGCAAAGGAATGCAAAGGGTACAAGTATGACAGTCAAAAATCAAAACCAAAAAGATGGCTTTACAAGACTAAACAGATTTTCCTGGGACGGTTTACAAGCAGTGGACTGCGAGTATTGTCGTGTGTAAGTGCGCTAAATGTGCGCATCGCTACCGCAAAACATTACCAGAGATCAATGGCGGATTTCGAGGTATGGCCGAAAAAAGCGAAACTAACGGACGGAAAAGCTAAGCTGAGAGAAGAGGAGCGGTGGGAATGTGGTGATTGGATGGAAGTATTGAAAGCCAAGCAGAATGTCTTGCGAAGTGGATAAGATAGTCGCATTTAACAACAAAAAGGGCCCATAAAATGTTGAGGAAGGTAAAGGAATACTATCACGATTATCACTAACTATCCGGAGGATATTTTATGAAGCTTTTTACACAGAGCATACGGAACTCCCAAAACTACCGATTGTACTTATATGCGGCTGACTGTGTTAGACTGAGAGGCGCTTTGATAAGAGAAATCTCATGAAAAACCACTGCTTAAATACACTAGCCAGCAATGTCCCCGGTGCTGTAGTTTTTACTGTCCCAGCATTTGATCTTGGCCAGCGGTACTGGTGGGGCATTCGAGAAGGTGAGCGAGCCGTTCCAGCGGCGGCAATAACCGTATTTTTGCACAATCGTTAAGATCCATTTGGAGTATCCAAGATGATCCGCGGCGTAGTTCCGGTTGAGTGGAAGGTTACCCCAGCACTAAGTTTGGCCAGCAGCCTTTTAGCAGGAGTGAAGAAGGTAGCAGATCTGGAGTTGGCCTCAGGCAGACGAAACCGGTAACAGTGTGTCTAGAGCGAGTAGGGGATCCGAAACACAAGAAAGAAGTGGTCTGGTTTGGATACCAGCTTCGGGTTATAGTGACTATTAAACCGCAGACGGTAGACCTGCAAATTAGTGCCTTTATTGCGCAAAATTTGGTACTTAGACCTGAGCAATAGTAAAAATTTTAGGAGTATTTGTAGGTTTAGGGCTGCCTTTTCAGCCCCACCAAGCCAGTGAAGGAGACAAATGACATGGATAGCAAGGAGCACACAAGCTGAAGGTGTTAGAAATCACGGAATGAATCCCAGACGATGATCTCAGTGTAGACTCGATCATGAACTAGAATTCTAACCCATGTTCTTAATTCTCTTCTCGTCCAATGTTCGCTCGTGTCAGGTTAATCAAGAGCGGGGCATCCAGTAGCTTTGCCATCTGGGCTTCGAACTGTGCTAAATTTAGGGAGAATCGCAGGGAACTAGGGCGTTTATCCCGCTGTTTAGAGTAAGCGACTGTAAAGAAGTTTGCCGTGAACGACAGTCGAATAAGGGGTATTCTTGATGAGTTGTGCCTACTAGGATATGGATACGGGTGACTGCCAGCGTCACGTATGACGTTTGTTGCAAAGTGAACATTGCGGCAAAGATTAAATATAATTGCAAGGTTTAATTTGACTCGGCGAAGCCATAATGGATCATTTCCAAACACTTTGCACCCGGACCCGTCGGTTATGCTAGATGAAGGACCCAGGAGATTTATAGTGAATGCCCACTGCACATTCTCATTTGCCATTCGATCAGCTTTAGGCACATGCGTAAAGATAATCGAGCAAAATTTGAGATGGGGACTATGGGAGGACTTGAAGGTGATTAGCCTGCAATATTGAATGCGGAATGGCCTTGAGATCATTGTAGCGGTTCTTTTAGCTAAGACGGTTTGGTGGTGGGCTTGCTCATGGAAGTTGAAAGAGCAGGAACATTATAACCCTAAATCCTTAACCGTGGACTTTCCATTTATGGGGAGGGAGCCCAGGGCAGCATGGCACTCGGAAGACCAGTTATTAAGAGACTTCAGTTCTTCATTGATAAGTGCAGGCGTGGAGTTAAATGAGCCAGCTTCAATGAATTGGACTATTTCGGTGTCATCGGCAAACACGAATAGTGTGCCATGACGAATAACTTTAAAAGTATCGATATATGTCTGGAATAGAATGGGACCAAGGACGCTGCCCTAAATAACCACAGTGTTAGTAGCTTAGGGATGAGGAAAACAGCCGCCTGAAGTTGATCAGAAAGATAGGATGGTTACCAAGAGAAGAGTGTACTTCATACTCGATTAGTCCTAATTTTGGCTAGGGATCAGGAATAGAAAACAAGGTTCAACGCTTTTGACACGTCTAAAAAGAGTATGAGCATCGACCGGCGGGATCCATCACTCTGGATAACTAGGCTCAAGAAGTCAGACTGACAGGTAAGTCCAGATCGGCCTCTCAAAGCCGTGTTGGGAAGGGTCGACAAAATTGTGAGTAGCAAGGAAGTTAACTAACTGTTCTTTAGCCTGGATAGAACTGGAGTGGGATTAATAGGGCGATAGTTCTCAGGGCCATGCATAGAATTATCTCGTGGCGTGGAACAATAATGGAGTTTTTCGACTGTGACGGAGGAGTAGCGCCAGGCATGGGGAGTGAGAACAGATTTGGAAGCAGAGGAAGATCTGAGCCAACGGTATGAAATAAGATTGGTGGAATGCCATCGGTCTCCGGACAGTGGGATAGCGTGCCACATTTCATCACTCTGATGATGCCGAGGAAAAATACGTTTTGAATGCTTCCGCGATGTCCGCAGGAGACACTATGCGTAAGGTGTTGGGTACTTTGAATTTCATAATGGCCGAGGAGTTGGGCTGCAAACGAGCTTTGAATACGTGGAAAGTCTTCCGAACTGGGTTAGACGATCCAAGAACTAACATTTCCCGCCTCCTGGACCTTAGTCCAGACTCAATAAGAAGTTTTTGTCGAAGGCAGCCAGTTTCAATTAAGAGCAGAATGTCTCCTGTTGTATTGAAGATTTTCTGAGACGTCAGAATTCTCGTCTGGAGCTGACAAACCCTACTAGGCTTCTTTGGTTTATGTTTGGTGATCGGAGTGGAGAGACGATTAACGGTAAAATAAAGTTTTGCGTAAAGTTTGTCTGCCGCATCCTGCGGCTCAGGCGTGTAAAAGAAACTGGGCCAGTCAGAGGTTCGAAGGGCATCAGGGGTTTTGCCCCAACGCGCTAGTGTATGAGAATAGACAGTATGGTCGTTAAACAGGGGCAAAGAAGGATTGTCATGGAGAGGGAAGCTTCACATGACCATCTTATGGACACATAAAAATCGGCGTCGTTACAATTATTATCGCTAAATGGTGAACTGGCACAGGTTGGACTACGAGGTCTAGGGGGACTACGGTTCCCAGCCGGATTAATAAAACCGAATGCAACCGAAACTGCCGGGTCACTTTCAAGCTATGCCGCACTTCTGATATTTTTCTGGTCCCTTCAAATCTTCTCTCGTTCCAAAACGAATGGTTTAAATACTGCGAAGAGCGCTTGAGTAATGCGTGGCTAAAGTCGACGCCCAAATCTAAAACAACTGATTCGTGAATTCTTAGATGCTCCGTTATAAAGTAATCACCATACGGCCACATGCAAACCTCAAATAAGCTGTCACAAAGACTAAAAACGGTAATCGATGTCGCCGCACCGAAATAGACACGTGAAGCGCGCGGGTTTAAAAATAGTGGAATTCAAAATTGCGCAGTGAGTGCGAACAAACAAAACCTGAGGCCAACTAGAGATCTCGCATAAGTTAAAGCACCCAGATTATATGTACGGCAGTGATGTCATGGAATTCGAAGCAAAAGGTGATTTTGGGGGACCTTCCTTGGTCACTCATTACACTGGGCCTCTCTGAATGAGAAGCATGAGTATGGTTGGTAGGAGGAAGTAAGGCAGTCCACTCGATGGTGAGGGACTTTAAGTCCATCAGCACTAGGCTGGGTCTTTAGCAAGACATCAACCAACTCGAAGTGTCAGAACCCCTGGGGCTGGGAGGTCCGTGAATCATTGCATTCAAATTATTGCTCACAACGGTGCGAACAAGAACAGAATGAACCACTCTGGCGTCATCACGGCTGATTTTTGAGATACGAAATGCCTCCTGGTTTACATTAGATTGCCCTTCTTACCTTGTGCCGATTAACACTGGTAAGAGTCAAAAGGAATCCTAACTGAAGCAGTGCAATCGTTCATGACTCGGCCGCTTGTGGTAATCTTAAAACCCAGGCCAACACTCCGAAGTCATGCACGAAAAACCCTCAAGTTAAACGTGAGCTGCATGGAATCGTTTTCAGATATCATAAATCCCGCAGGATCATAATGATTGCATCAACATGAGGACCATATTTAATACCCGACTTAAGTGAGCTACCGCAGGTTACCAGATGCATTTCTTGGAGCGAGCTCAGCAAGAGCCCAGGAACATCTACAGACAGTTCGCCCAGGTGTTCACTGTTGAGCCCGAGGAAAGCCGGCACGCGTAGTTCAGGTGGCACAATAACGGACAGTAAAACTGAAGTGACCAACATACTGGCTGCCTAATACTCTTCGGTGTTCGCACCGCCAAGACCGGGGATGTCGAGAGATGGGGGTACAGCAGCTCGAAGGGCAGAAGTTTCCTCGCAGGGGCAGCCAAACCAGTTGGCTTCTTGACGCAAGCTAGGCATACTCAAGGCAAGGAAATCACCAGGGCTCGCGGAAATCTCACTGACCATATTACGACAGTCCGCAGACCAACTAAGAATTATACTGCTTGAGTCATATGACCAATGCACATGAGCGGGCCAGGCCCCAGAGGAATGGAAGACTTCCGTGTTCTCTCCGATCTTCAAGTGTGGCAGTTGGTCTGAACCCTAAAACTATCTTCCAGTTGCGCAATCGTCAGTAGTCGCAAAAGGTATAGAAAGCCTGTCCAATGGTGGTCGACGGAAAGTCCTTCGGGACGGCCACTTACACGACAAGCAGCACAGTTTAAGTGTACACAGGTCGTAATATGGACGGGTACGTCGTGACAGTGGGCAGAGGATTTCAGCTGCATGTGGCCTCATTACACTTCTCAAATGCCCCCGACCGACTACTGGAACGTCCACGGTAAACCGGTCTGAACGAAGCCCTTATTAACTTTGCAGCATGCCCAACCAAAAATTCTAATTCTGAATGAGCGGTTCGCTCTCCAACCTCTTTGAAGCCCCCAACCGCAGCACCGCGGGCTCACTATTAGACCCAAGACGTTTCATCCTTTTCGCGGATAACCTTCTTCCACAAGTAGAATCCAAAGTCCAACTATACGCAGTTGACCTGAAGATCTGCCGAGAAAAAAGAAGTACACCGGAAAAGCAAGCAGTGCAAGTAAAATACACCCGCCAGCCTTTCGACGTAGGTAGTAGACGTACGTGGACACTATGTCGATGGGTACGTAATGGGGAAAATAATACGGGAAAGAATGACAAGGGAGATGGGTCCAGAACCGATAGTATTAAACCGCCTGCCACAGACAGATATCTGTAGCTGGTCCGGAAGGCCATGCAACGGCTGAACCAGCTCAGCGGCATTTCGGACATTCCTCAACCCTAGTCAGGCCTCATGCTAAAATAAACATCCAGGCATGTACGCCATTCCTGAGCACAGACAAAAATATAATAGGTAGTTGAAAGTAGGGCCACAAAACAAATACCTGGTGGCACTAACCTGCGCCCTCCCGTTAGACACCGCGCTTTGACCCTCTATAGTATACAGTACAGGTGATCAAGAAGGGTCTTCATACAGCCCATGGATATCCTAGCAGCACAAGACCACAATAACAGAGGTTTTCCAGATCAGCTGTCCCATGGGCGTTGCGCTGTCACTCAGTGAAGCTTAAGGGGCAGCGTCTAAAATCGAGGGCTAGAGAACACGCCTTCTCTGTTAGCGAATGTAGCTCATGGAGCTCATCACCGGAGACCGTCACACAGACAAGAAGTAAAGAAACATTCAAAGGAGACTAGAGCAATAGTGTGCAATTTGAAACACCTCTGAGAACTTTTGACCCAGTGGTACACTAGTTGCTGAGAGAGAACTATCCGGTGTCACGGAGAGCCTCGGTAAGGTGGCCGTACGGCACTTGTGACTGAATTACTGACCGACAGTCCTTTCGTACGCTCGTGCTTGCTTGGGTGTCTGAGTGACTCATGGGCTAGTTGCATGAGATGGTAGGCCTACCTCAAAAATATTTATGCCTATTGCTTTCGACCTTCTCTCAATGGTTGTGCGCGGCAACTGCTGCAGTTAATTGGCACAACAGTAGACTGAAAGCAGTAATGTGCTCATCAAAATATATTTCGTTTGGTGACATCGCTTCCATCATTCCCACAACATTAAGATCAACAAACCATCACAGTTTGAGTGTACATCTTTGGCACTCACAGTGCCTCCCTCTCAAAGGCGAGAAGAGAAAGCCGAGGGGAAGACGAACAAAGAAATGGAGAGCGGCATTAAAATGGGAAGTTACCCACGGAAGAATAGGAGGAATGGAGAGAGAAAAAGAGAGGTAGGCATAAATGAAAGAAGTAAAAAGGAGAGAATCGACGGAACAGAGGTTATCAAAAGAGTTCGATAAAAGACGACAGATGCCACGCTAAACTGGAGTTGTGAGAAAGAATAGTAAAAAACTTGCAATTCCAACAGGAAGACTGACCATGACTGACCGTCAGAATCATTCCCATCAAAAAGACGAGAGGAATAAAAAGAGAAGGAAAGATATTTGAACGAAAAATAATTCAAAGAGAAAAAGAAAAAAATGTGGAGGAGAGTAAAGGACTGTTTCCAAAGCATGCACAAACACACGAGCACCGACCAAACAAACAATCAGAAACTATGCACTCCCGAGCACCATGTGCCCCGGCAGACCCCTCTCAGGACGTTCCGTGGATGTAAAGCTGCTTCGTATTCAGTGAAACGAGTAGCAGCGACCGCCAAATTTCTCCAGAGTTGGGACATTCATCTTTCTTCCTCTTTCAACGTTCCTTTTCTTTTCGTCCCCGTTCTGTCCCAGTTATTGTTTCACATCCCCACTCATCTTCGCAACTCTGCTCTCCGATATTGTCGCCAGCACGGTAAGCCCAAAAGAACTTAATCCTGTGCGGCTTCATTATGAAGAAAGATTGTATGGCGTGTCGCGCACTGCAAAGCGAGAGCTGACTAGCGAGGCATACGCTGGTTTTAGGCAGACGGCCCACCTACACGCTCAGATATTTCTTTTTCACTTTTCTCAAATTCCAGATCTTGTCCATGAACAACTTCTTTGCAGAATTTCAGAGAAAATGCTCCTGGTTGACTTGGATCTGTTGCCGGGCCGTAAACATATTTCCGGAGCCCAGGCTACTCGGAAACTGTGGTTCCCAGACTCGTCACACCCAATGAAGCTCGTGAACCTCGTGAACTCTACCGCCAGTTTCAAATGGCGTACGCCGCATGACCTTGAGGTCCCCCCACGTTTGGAAAGTCTCTTGACTGATCACCTCACCATGACTTCCAATAATATGTACAGGGTTGGAGGTAAGCGTTTTTGCGTTCAGAGGCAGCAACAGAAATGCGAAACTTTGCGTCATTTTTGAAATCGTTTTTGTCTATCTCTATAGACACTTACGATCCAGTTTTAGTGCCATATTGGACACATGGATGTAACATAAGGAACATGTTCAATAACACCTGTAACCAACCACACACTTGGCGTCCGGGCTTACAAAAACTACGGTCCTGAAACTTGGAGTAGCACAAAATCACGGGGTCTAAGAAGATCAGGTGACAACGAGCTGAGGGACCAGAAGTTGCCATTAATCACCAGTAACCTGCGGCGCCGGGATTCGCACCTCTAAAATTTAAGGTGATAAGTGCCTAATCCGCGATCGCCGCAGAGAGTGTCGGCTCCTACTTGTCAGCGTTTACTGCTCGAGAGCAGCAGGATGGCAAATGCAAGACATCTTTGGGTGGATGTTAGGCGGTTAAACGGGAGATGAATCTTAAGATCATAGAGCCTAGAGCTTATCCGCGTTTCCCTTCAACCAATTTTTCGGGGAGGGGACTCTCAGACTGAAAGCCACTCATCCCACTGGGTTCACTCCTATAATCCTCATGCCTTTGTCATTCTAGTGACTAGTTTATACACATCTCTGTATCGTTATAGTGAAATTCAAGTTGGCGTTTTGAAAGCCCACGGGTTCAGCCTGCAGGTCCCAATTTTGTTGTTATGTCTTGACAGCCTTAGTGAAAGCTGAAACGAGCGGAGCTGGAAAAGGGACGACATCGACACTTCTTGCCCCGTCATAGAGAACGACACCACAAAAAGCGGCAGGAAAGTGTTACATAATCCGATGGATATTTGCTAAAACCAGTGCATAAAAACTCCCCTCAAGCGCTGTTCTCATCCCACCAATTAGTACTCGCGAAAGCTGTATACGTGGGGATACAGCCGATTTCCGACTCGGTTTGTTGTGTTGATTGTGTATACACTGCGACAAGTCGTAGAACACAAGTACACGTTTCGTGGTTACGGAACATGTCTCTTCCATTGTACGCATGCTTCAAGCATGCCATAAAAAGGCCATTAACCCTTTCAAACCGCTGGGCACGCATCCAACAGCTTGAACAAACAACACGGTGGAAAAATGGCCCGCTACACCCGTATCACACCCAAACGCCCATCGCTAATTGCGAGGAATCTTGTTAAGCCATCAGAATGACCGACAATCTTTTCTATTTCCCTCGGGCACTTTTTGACGTTCACACCGATCTTGCATGTTTTTAACGTACAATGGGCCAAATAATAAACACTGCAAATCTGAAAGAAACTTGCTTGTGTTAACAACATAATAGTGTGTTCTCACTAGGGCTGTCTATGGTCAGAACGTCGTGCTTCTGGACACTTGCGAACACTGAATTAGACCATCTTGGTCGTGGGTTCCATGGAAATTCGACTCCTCACTTATCATGTAACAGTCTTCAAGCCGGATCTTGAGCAGATGCAACTACTGCGCAAAGTTGCGCCGCTAGAAACGCTGATGAACATGTTTGCTTATTGTTATCAAGGTTTTTGGCTTCTTGACAATCAGCTGACTGGTTCGAAATAAAATCTGTTACCATATGTACCACAGGCACTCGGAGATCTGGAGCGACTGTTAAGAGCGGCGACATTTATGGCAAATTATTAGTTTCTCGTTTGTTGAAACCAACGCACCTGAAGCAGCGGACTCTGCCATGCTCAACCAAAGCAATCGCCGAATAATTTTTACTTATGCTCAGTTACCCCAAAAGAAAACATCACTTTACTATCGTGAAGGGAGCTTGCATGTTCGTGGAAACAGTCCGGAAATGAGGATGTTGCTTCCCCGGCATGCATTTCAAGCTTAGTACCGACCAGCGACCTATTGCACTTATGTGCGACAGCAACAGAAAACAAAAAAAATATGAGCACAGAGGTGGCGGTTTGAGTTCATTATCATCATCTTTTAATGCTAAACAGCAGGATGAGCCTCACTGACCGCCTTTTTACAATAGTTACACGTTACAAGGTGGACAAGGAGTTGAACTATGGATGACAGGAAAATAGGAGCCGTGGTAGCCACCACAGAATAAAGTTTAATTATGCAAACTGCGGTACTGAGACATATCATCTATTTTCTTCAATCGTCGCTTGGCGGTGTTTCTTGGATCCCGACCGGGCATTCTAAATGGGCTTGCACGAGTCAGTTCAGTGGTTGGAGTTTTCATACGTTCTTGTCATGTCATCGACTAGTCATCTCAAACTATCTTGAAATCATTACCCCCGCCTTGGAGAACAGGGTACAGCGGGGTATCCGTTCTGTAGACTTGCGCAAAACGTATTCCCACCACCTTAATTTGTTCAAATCCAGTGTCTTTTCTAAAAGTCTAATCCTATGACCCACTTAATTGCCCCCAACCTTTGAGTTCTTGACCCGATGCATCTATCATATTGCCATTACCAAGAGGACGAAGTTGTTCAGAGGCTGGAAGTCTTCGCATGTCAGCTCTCAACGACCATGCTTTTGAACCGTGCGGCAGAACCGATCTTACGGCTGCCGCATATACTTGAATTTCGATCGGGAAAGGGATGCCTTGGCAACACCACACCGCAAATCGATGAATGCCAATGGAACATTCTATCTTTGAAATGACGATTCATCCGATTTATAACCACTGGATTAGATACAACTGCCCAAGTAACTAAACCTATCTATTTCATCCAGTTCTTCTCTCACAAGAACAAGACTCGGCTTCGAATCGATCCCATCCTGCGATGTTTTGCACTTCGAAGGTGCCGAACATCCTAAATATCCAGAACGCCCAATTTGTCATTCAAACGACCAAAAAACCGGCAACTTACTCAAGCCTTTACTCAGCAGCACAATATTCCGAGTCAAGCCGTTTCTTGTTTGGGTAAATCAGTGCGACTATTCTCCACTGCCTTCTCAATGACGAATTTGTAAAGAAAAGATGAGGGGGGGGGGAAAACTGACGAACACCGCTTGTCCTGGTGAACTCGGGTGAAAAAACGTGAACACAAACACGTCTTCGGTTAGTTTCTCTGTAATAATCCGTCATTGGACATGATAAGGAAATTCTCGCCACAGTGGCTTTTGTTTCGCATGAGAAGATGGACCATCCATGCGACTTAGTTCACTTTTTGGAACATGCTGTGGTCGGCGCTTCTAGTGCCAGTAAGAGCCTGAAGTTTGGCATTGCTCAGACAATCCTTGATGGTTGCTCTGCATAGGCAACCGGGAGCAGTCTCTTTCAAGACGATGGATAACAGCGGACTAATGGTCAAGGTTGTGGACAACATGACCGGTTACGACTTGCATGCAAGTTTAAAGTATCTTGTTTTTCACAACCCTCACAAACAGTTCATCTGTCGGGGGTATTCAGCAAAAGTATAGTTTTGGTAGCCACGGATAGCATGTGCATATGAATAAGGCGGATCTGATCAGTTAAGGTCTTGTAGTCTGGAGTGGAGGAGGCCGTTCACGAATCTTCTGTTTGATGGGTAACAGATGTGCAAAGAATGTTTCCGACGCCGTAAAATAGTGATTATTTCTGAGCTTCCTCCAGTGGCCTAGCTATGTTGCAGATAGCTTCAAAACATTTATTTGCTCCAATGGTTGTGTTCGTGCGTTAGTCCGATAATATGCACGTTTCGAGTCGAATCGTCATTATATTCTTCAGCCAATACTAGAAATTCTGCTGCATTCCTAACAACTTTATATTCTGGATAAACTGATCCGTGTTCTGCTAAAAATTTGGTTTGTAGGTAGCAAGCAAATCCCAGGTAGGAATAATTTTTAGGGGGCGCAGATGGGATGTAAAACAAGCCATACTTTGTAACGTCTTGCATTCTGAGATGCGTTGGAAAGCCGGTGACGAGAAAAACTGTTAAGCATGTTCTTATGCTTAGAGTCAACTAATTATGTTCGCCTCAAAAAAGCGTTGATGTCTAGGTTCACCATATCTGATGCTTTGGAGCGTCTGGAGCGTTGACGTCGACGTCATCTTCATCAGAGCGCGTTTAGGCTTTCATGATGCTACCAGTCAAGCACACTGTTGTATGCGGTTCCAACGACTGCTAATGATTATTTGGCCCAGGCTGAGAACGGAATTTCGAGAAAAATTCTGCGCCTTACAAGTCATAACTTAGGCACAGAGTCTGAAAATGAACAAAAAAGTGCATCAGGTGAGTGACGTATATAGACTGAGTAGACAGAAAAAAATTAGTGCGGCAGGTGGGCTTTAGCTGAGTTTTAGTATATTTGAGTTTATCGCAGGATAGAACGACTTCAGCAACCGGCCTGTCTGGATTTAAAAACGTTATATTAGGTCACCAGGTTGGCATTTTTCCGCCCATTGGAATGGTATTGTCATCCAACTAATCCGAACAAGCTGTTACATTCATGACCAAGCTTTCTTACGTAGGGCGTTATACGTGAATTCGTGAACTTTGGGGCAAAAAAAGTACATGCGATTCTTGCAAAAACGGACTAGCGAAACTGATACAACCTTTTCGCCGTTTGACCTCAAGGTTAATACTTGCAGCCAAAAAGTACGTCATGTGCATAATTGCACCTAGGTTTGTTGATATATGATTAAACATGTAGGCCTTTGTCCTCCCAAAAGGATAAGAATACACCATAAAGTTGGTGACAGTGGTTGCAAGAAGATAGCTATGACAGGCACCTCATACCGCGGTAGACTCGAGTGAAAAACTGCTTTACATATGAATCAAGTTTCGCTTGTTCGCATACAGGAGTTGAAAAAAATGAACTTTTTGAGCACGCACTCCAGGGGGGACGCAACATCAGAAAACCGCACGATCGAGAAAGCCGCAATCCGTCTTCAGAACAAGAAAGACGGAGATTGTAGACATACGGAAGGTGTACTCATGACCTAATAATTGCCGCATAGCAAACTATTGATCTACCCAACCTGGACGAAGTTGAAAACTGGCTTCGTTTTCATTCGTGCACTTTTTTGGGCATTGGGCAGTTGGCTGTAGCTTGGATACGATACTTGTCAAACTGAGTACCTTTGTGACTTCCACAGGAATACCCATCATCTTTGTTGCGGATAGGCAGAATCACCGATCACTAGTCTTCGGAAATCGATTCCATTCTACTCATTGATACCAAGAAGTTTTTAGCATCCTCGACAATCGATCTGGTCCGGCAGGCCATAAGCAGATGGGTCAGTGAGTGTATTCCTATAGGAAGTCGGATATAGCTATGTCAAATGATTCGGTGTGGGCGACAATGTAGCATATTATTCACATTAAAAATGATGGGCATTTCTGGGGATTCTAACAGAAGAAAATCAGGTATAGGAGCATGAGAATGGCGAAGAAATAGGACTGATTTAATAATAAAGTTCGAGCCAAAGCTTTGGCATTATCAAGAGGCTTGGAGATAAGGAGAACAGAAGAATTTCTAGTCGAAGGAAAGTTGAAATGGTAAAAATTGCAGGAAGCCGCCTTTCCAATGAATCAATGCCCGGCTATCAATGGCGACCAACGTTATTTGCTGATCTTCATTGCGCATGAAGAGTTCTTTAGCCCCATTTATGATAGCCAAGCATTTGTTCTTAATTAGTGCAAAACGGTGTCGTGATGTTTGGTTAAGTGAGCAGCGCCATCGGCTATAAGTAGAGCTTTTAAATCAGCCATCGCAGTTTCAAGCATGATTACGCAGTTCAAGAGATCCCGGTTTGGCAAAGTGCGGGCCAAGCTAATCAGCAAGTCCCCAAAAGGTGCGTCTTCAACTGATTTTAGGGAAGTGCATGATGCGTAGTTCAGTAATCTCACAGAATACAAGAAGGTAATGTTAGAAAATGAAAATAGAATTCATCTGTGAATGAGGTCAAGGGCCTATGAAGGGTCACTAGTGCAACCAGAGATCGATGTAGAGGTCAACCAATATCCTAAGGCTACCGACTGCAGCGATAGCCTCGGCTTCATGTTTCATAATCCTGGTTCCCCGATGAATGTAAAAGCCAATCCTTGTTGTGGACGTCGAAATCACCTAAGATTGATCAGCGGTAGTCAGATGAGTTAGGTCTGTCACTGACAGTTAGAAATTTGAATCCCAGATCTACCGATCACTTTGGTGGTACATGGCAATTGGCTGCCCCCGGGCCCGTCAAATTTGACCCAGTGGATCTCGTGTTTTTATCCGAAAGTCAGAGTCTGCAGCTCCTCCTCCAACGTAATAGGTCCGAGCAGTTATGCGACATACCTCTTCTACTGGATTCTTGCCTCACTCATGGTATAAAAATGTTAGTACGGAAAGTGGCAACTTGGTATCAGCATCGTTCAGCGTTAAACAGCAAGGCAAGCCTCACTGACCGATGCCGTTCCCCAGAGTTACACGTTTATATAAAAAGAGTGAATATCCAACGGGAACAGGGAGTGGACATACACAGGCGGGAACAGATAAGATGCTGCTGCAGCCAACACACAAAGCACAGCCTAACTGTACAAACGCTCTTTTTCAATCATTCTGAT
>LUCM01007368.1:0-11588 GCA_008360955.1 Fasciolopsis buskii
AGTGACAGGACTGGAGATTGAAGAAATGTTGAAACGAACATTTACAAAACGACTTTTTGGCTGCATGTTCATCTGCCTAAGCTTGCATGGAAACGTTACAATAAACTACACCTCGATTCCCTTATGGATCTGCGCATTGGAGCTCAACATTCAACCTTCCTTTTTGTCACAGGATTATTGCAGCTGTTAAAATTGTGTGCATCTCTGCCCCCCAATTAAGAAATAATTCATCCTATGGCTTGCGTCGAGCTGCGTTCTTGGTGCCAGTTCCCACTTGAGAACAGCACTTAAGAAAAACTTCCTCATCATCAAATATTCCTCCCTGTTGAATAAGCTACCCCTACATATAAGGATGACCTCTCCCGCCCCCATCTCTTTTAAAAACAAAATTAGGAAGGCAATAACCATACAAAACTTGCTAAACATGCGCGATCCTTACAATCAAATAGAAAGAGCCTATGAATCGGTCATAAGCTATTGAGCGAAAATGACAGTCGAAGTCTCAAGTCACACACACATACACATGAGTCTACCCGCAAGGTCATATTGGGCCCTGCGGATATCTCACTAACATATTGTTGAGAGGTATCGTCGATTACCGCGGCGTGTAAAATCAGCAGTCGCAAAAGCGGGACACTCGCAGTCAAGTAAACAACCGCGGGCGCTGCAAATTTTTCCACCTGGACTTTTCCATCTTGTTTCAGTGCGCATGCTAGCAATGGTATATAAAAGACACTCACATACATTTCCTTCACTTTACTTTCCAAACTAATATTTAATTTTCCAAATCTGAGAGCCTTCTCATGCCATAAATTTGACAATTAGACCATTCCAAGTGAGAGGTTCGACATAACCTGATAACTCATTCTTCATAACATTCATCACTTCTCGTTTTTGATGGCTTCACAGCACCATATCACGCAGTCTCAGACTGGTATATAACCTCCAGGACTGCAACATCTGCTCCCCTTAATCCATCTTTAGTCTATGTGATCACGGTTGCACTTCGTAGTCTTCGCCAGGAGTCTACCATACCAGTATTACTGCGTGGCCGCATCATATCAGAAGAAGTCGTACCCTGCTCAGAAACACGGTGAAAACAGGCTGACCCAAGGCTTACATCAACTAACGCAGGACGGACAAGTACGACCTGCTCCACGTCCGCAATGAAGTGGATATTGATTCTAATCCGCACGAATCACCCAGCGGTGGCAAGTCTGTCTAGATTATCGATGTGCCACAAACGTGATCCACAAAGCCTGTGAACTCTTTGGGCGAACACAAGCATCTCCCGATTGCACAGATTTACTGCTGTGAGACTGCCCCAGGCACACGTGTCCAACATTCCCACCACATGGACATTCAAACTTGCGCGAAGGCCCCACACTTTAATCTCCTGTTCATCAGATTCCACGCTTATCATTCGGTCTATTCGCAAAAAATCACATTCATCGCCTCGGCAATCGCGGCTATCACTGTGCCAGTAATCCCCATCAGCTAAGCCTACAAACGCAAACAAATGAACAAAGAAACCCGTTTTTGTTTAACACTGGCTTACCAGCGACCAATATATATTATTCAACGCATATCTTATCAATTCTCACTCGTCAATGCTGACGATACTTCAATTCTTCATGTCTTTGAACAATGGTTAGCCAGTGTTGGTCGTCCTCCCGAATTTTCAAAAACCTTTTTACTATTTTATTGGCTCCTGGATCCATGGTAAGAGGGCCGACGAACTTTTTCATATCCATTATAATACAGGGTACCTATCGGCCATCAGTACCCTTCCCGCCAGCTGTTTTGGTCCGTTTCGACAAGCTTTTACCTTGCACTCAAGGTCTTTGTGGACTTTCTTCATGACATTTTAACATTCATAACCATTTTATAGACCCGGTAAATCCGAATACTACAGATACCATGCACGCCACCATCGTCCAGTTGAACTCTGCACCTGCGATAGGCATCACTATTGTATATAAACACCGTGTTCCTCTTAATATGCCAGCTTTCCTATTTCTTATTTTGTACCAAATTTTTACTTGCTTGTTCAGTGTGGTTTGCAGTACCCCTGTAACATTTGATTATGCAACCAAGCATGTCTATCTAAGTATCCGAGAAACATACGAATATTACTAATTATCTCTTCAAATTCCGATTTCCATGTATTCCAGGTCATGGATATGCACGAATGACTGCGGTTGCTTTTTCTATCACGTGAGTGGCTGATTCCATATAGGAACTTTCCGTAGGGGACCGAAAGCAATCCGATTAGATTGTGATTTTCCAGCAATTGACTGGTAATGAAAACATGGAAGAAATTTGGTGGTTGTGAACATTTCAGGGTACTTGGGAGGAATCGTTTCCATGATGGCAGATAAGTGATGTAAATCCGTGCGGTGCCTTCGGAGCGGTTTCTCTAATTCCTCTATCGCATGCACCGTCGGTTGTTGTTGAGGTGCTGCCTGACTAAGTAACGTTGGCCAACTTGCGAAGGTGTAAACTGACAGCCAGTTCCACGTATTGTTGTAAGTCACACAGGTGAATCCAATTGTGAAGACAAGCTTAGTAAGAGGGACAAGCATGGTAAAAGGCGTACGGCCCAAGGAATATGGAAAATTTTCTGTGAAAGCAGAAACAGATGGGCTATAACCATAGGGGAGGTTAGCTTAAAGAGGAAGGATAAATTGCGCTTTAGACGGCAAAGTCAGAGTGTCTAGGTGGAACCGCTGGCACCCTTAACGATACAAAGGCGATCATAGGCCAGTAGTCGTCAACGGTCACGAGGAGTGGATGAAGTGGCTTTCTTTGGAGATCGTAATAATTTGCTTCCTTTCGTGAGCAGCCCAGAAGAACGTGCGCACACAAGACGTCCAGTATTTTTTCAAAGGTTATGACTACTGCAGATCCCGCCATCTGCAGCAGGCCGATTCCAGTATGCAGGAACTTTGGTGCGAGTGGCTGTTTCGGACTTCGTTTTGATTACTTTTACATGAAGCTTTGGAGCGAAAAGTTTTCTTGGGAAAGAAGATGGATATTTTCGGAGTGAACTTACCACTCATTTTTTATTGCTTTATTTTAGTCCTTTCTTATTCGGGCACGTCTTGAATTGAATTTTTTCCAGGTCTTCAGTATTCCCGACTTAAACGGGAGTCTGCACTTCGGCTGCATATTCTGAGTTTGCGCGTTAAGGACTTTGTACGGTGGCAGCAAAGATATAAGCTGCCTTGATAAGGTTGTACTTTTCAGCCAACAGAGAGCTGCTGTTTTTGTCTGTTGCAAGCACACAGTCCCGATGGCTTGCATTTGGACATCACAGTGATTCCCAAGTCCACGACCTCCGCCTCGCAGAAAATGGACTTTGGTCAGCCTCAGTCCAGGAGGCCTAACCCGGTAGTTCCTGTTTCAGTTGAACCTGGGTATTTGGCCGCATTCAGTGAATAGCCACAAGCACTTCTCTGCCGGCGTTTTAGTCACCGTTCCCTAGAACTGTGAAGCAGTTCGCAAACAAGACGTTTACAGATCTGATTACAGCCGGTAGACAATCGACAAAGATCAAAAGCGGCCATGGTGCAAGCGCGGAGCCTTAGAGCAATAAGTTGTTAGCCTTTGCTGGAAATGATCTGCCTTCTGTGATCATTGGGTGGAGGAAGCGACGGCGGAGATATGCAACATCACCCGTCCAGTAGCTAAAGCCTTACTGTCTAATATGTGTGGTGGTGGCTTATTGTTGATCGCGTCCGACTCCCTTCGAGAGTCCAAATAGCAGGCTGAGGAATTCCTGACATCATCCAGTACTCCGACTGCCCCATAAAACAAGCTTGTAAAGGCGCTCAAGAGGGAACTTTCTTTCCCAAAGCCACGCATTTTTGCTGCTAATGACCCGTTGCTTTCTACGTGTTCATTACTGTGGTTCAGACCGATAGCCTACGGTTTGTCGAGTCGTCCCTCCCACACCGCTTGTGAATGGAACTACTTCCGCTTCTCTCCTTCCCCACGACAACCGCCTCGATTAATTTTGCAATACCCAATCCCACAGCGCTTTATTTTAGTTTTCCCATTATCGTACCATTCTCTTACGAGCCAATAGCCTCTTCCGAAACCTTTTCCATCATCTGCCGACTTTTCCGTTTTAGACCGGAATAACTATTTTTACAGGCTTTTTGCGGCATGCGATCCTTTATTGTAATGCACCCCAAAAATCTCTCACTTGCCTTTAAACTGAATACATTGCCATCTTCCAGGATGAACTTCAACCAGTACATGAGGACATTAGATTCCATTTAAATTTTTTCACTTTCCCTCACTGCGAAGAGGGCAGCCGAAAATGGACTAACCGTTTTATTGACCAACCGCACGGGGTTACAGGGGTTTATCAACACCTTCAGCCGTCCCTCAAAGGCTTGCTCTCCATTGAAAAAAGAATGTACATAATCTCATCTGACATAGCGGAGGTTTACGACTTTATTATATGACTGTAGCCCGGGTACCAGACTCCTCCTGTGCGGAAGAAATAGCTGCAGCCAATTCTGCAGGGACAGAGGTCGACAGAGTCGCGGGATGCCTAATGTGCTTCAAGAACAATTTAAGGACCAAGCACTTTCAGTACTCCATCCTCAACGTTATGGATGACCCTGCAAGGTTTACCATTTAGCTTCAACAGCAGGAGACGATATTCCGTCAATAACAATATTCAATTTTCTCTATTTTCGAGCGGCACACGCAAAACAACATCAAATGTTTACAAGAATGGTGCAGAGGAGACAAGAAGAACAAAAATCCTACTTGAGTTAAAAATGTGTGCACTCCTATGAAATACTCGAGCACGATCACAGTCTACACTATGATAAGCGAGGTGTGAGCGTTTCAAACAAAATCAAGGATAGACTAATCGTTTGACGGGGTTACGCGAGAATTTCTGCCGTTAGTTAATTCTCACGAACTGCAAGACATTTCATACTTAAATGCTTCTACTGATGAGCAAAATTTAGCTGGAATGCAATGGCGGATGTCCAGAAATAGCAGAAATCATGGGACATTGGTTTGGGGGTAATATGATGGACAGGGAACATAAGCTAGCGCATGGGCTGGGATGAAAGTTGCAGATGTTGCACCTGCAATTTTCGTCAGAGGGCAAGTAGGATGCGTCATCGCTGGCGAGCATATAAAAGGGACGGAGTGGGAGAGAGAAGACAGTCTGAAATTTGTTCCAGCTGGTGTTATGGTGAGAAAGCAAATGAAACGGTGTGGCCAGAGATATGAGTATGTTCAAAGGGTGGAATGATATGGGGAAGTGCAAACAATCATTTTGTTGCGAGCCTTTCACAATGAAGACGACCGTCGTAAATTGGTCATAAGTAGAAGATTTTTGGTGACGGGGACCTATGCTACGAACCTAACATCAACTTACTGCTGACAAGGTTTATGATCCAATCAGAACTAGAATTCGTTGTCCCTATTTGTACCCTTTCTTAGCCACTTTGAAGCTTCAATATGCGCCAATAGCAGTGGTATGACAGGATAGCTAGCACGAGAGTTGAGGAGTGAAATTTATTATTCGCCTCGTTAGTGGAATTTTTCTTGCGTACGGGACCACTGTACATGCTACGGGGGCATCAGTTATGGCAAATCATGTGTGAGCCACCAAGGATTCCCATTACTTCGGGTCACAGGGAAGTCAGACCGCTGAATAAAGTCGGATGCTAGGACCGCGGTTGCCGTGAAATGTCGGTAGCGTGGAGGGGAAGACACGAGAATGCTACGAACAATAATTTATGTTTGAATAGGTTGATAGCAACTTCTAGCACCTCGTGGTTTCTGTTACGTGGTAAGTGATATAGAAGCCACAGAATTCATTCAAGACGTCAGCAATGGGACAGCAGAGCCAGGTTGAAGATTATAGGGGAGGCTGTGAAGCACGTGCAGAAGGTCCGATGCGCTACTTCCCCGGATTGTCCCACATTACAGTTAGATACGTACCTATCAAAGTGGGGTTTCCCGCTTTCAGGGGAGGGTTCTAAGCTGATGGCGCACATATCTGTTTTTAAAGGGCGGCTATGCCTGAGTTAGCCCTAATTTATGGGCTCATGGTGATTCCGGAAGAATTAGTTTTTCTTTCTAACATAATGAATACTTGGGCTCATATAAGGAATTTCTCTAGGTCCTCCGTCTGACCTTCGTTTTCCTGTTGACATACGTTTTTGCAACCGCTGGGGTGGTCACGTTTTCATACGTTTGGAGATGCTGAGGCAAACATGCCGCGGTTCTAAGGGCTTTGCATATAAGGACCAAAGATAAACAAATTGGGAATGGGCAGAAAAGCAAAGGACGATGACTTTTCCGTACGGCACGAACCTGTAGTTATGAAGCCATCATATTCAGGGCTGTAAATTATCTTTCGGTTGTACCTGTCGTTCTTTCAGTCGCAGATCCGGTAGCTTCTTCCTGATAACTGAAGCATCTAACTTTCTTAGCAGCACGTATAGATGCCTAAAATTGATGGCCTGGGACTTTAGCGGTCCCGAAATCGTTTCACCTTCCTTTTCGACCTCGAAAACCGTAGTCTGTCATGTATGCATCACATAGTTGAAGATGGACACCACTTCACATCACACATCACAAGTAATGCCACCCTATTTGGCTCTCTCATCCGGCCAACTAAGTTACCAATCACAGTTGAAAACAATCTTCTGGGACGTGATCAATAGTCGATTTGCCGCCACGTCTCAGTCTCTTGAGTCTCCCGAAAACCGCATAATAACAATACCTTATTTCTTTGACAGTGCTAAGAAAATGCAGTGAGCATGATCATGACGTGTGACGATATTGAGAAAAGAGGATAAAATAAGCACTCACTTGCAAACGGTGGGGGCATATACATTAGATAATAATAAGTACGTCAGTGCATGCGTTCGGTAAGAGCATAAATAGTAACGAATTTCCACGCGGAGTATTTGAGTCCAACGTGGACTTCTCCTTGATGAAGCCCGGCGTTATTGCCGCTCATCTCGTAAGCCACCATGTAAAGCCAGCGGGCCAAAAGGGACCGACACCGCCACTGAAAATTTTCCCTAATATGGTAATTTTTCTGAATGTCGGGAATAAAAAAATTGGATTTGTTAGAGCGGATACCGCGTGGCAAGAGGAAACGCAGCAAATCAGGCAACGGAAAATTTTAAGACAATTACTTGCGGAATGCACAGTCCGATGAGCAGTTTTTTGAACAGACATAAGCAGCATAAAACGCAAAAATATGTGGAACCATGGTCCGTTGGACAAGGAAGATGGCGGCCAGTTTTCGTAAATTTTAAATTCATGATTTTCGGTTTGGTCCACTGAAGGAGTTCGGGTTGGAAAAGGAGGAAAACGGAATCAAATCAGAAAATGTCTGACGGACTCGTATGAGGAACAGTTGCCAAGAGTACCATTCCGTTGTCAAGTATTTAGACAAAAATAAAAGTTCATGATAAATGAGGGTCCTCAGCCTTTGGGATGGATCGAGAGGAAGCCAGCATAAAATGGTGCATATGAGCAAAGCGGCTAGATGACTGTTTACCAGAGCAGTGCTAGTGGTTGGGCTGATCGAGTGCTGGCCACAAAACATGAGAAATACCGTTTAGGCGTGAACAAAGGAGGTATCATCCGCCAACCTATCTGCACCTGCACACCGCGCTCGCCAAGCCACACGCCAGATGTGCGCCGGCCAAAGCGGTGTATATGACCGCGCCCTGCACTACTGTGTTATTGCTGGTTTACAGGGGAGGTAAGGGTAGGAATGCAAATATAGTGTATGCAGGAGAAGTGAGATATCATTATTCCAGGAGTGGATAATCCCAAGCGAGCCGATACCGCGGTAGCTAGAGCATGAAGTAAATGTTTACGTCTTAGCAGAACTGTGGGGCCTGGAATAGAGAAAAACGATCAGCGTTATGGCCTAGCTGCCAGCTACGGAGTAAGAAGCTATCAATCTTGCGAGCGGCTCAGAAAGGGGAAGTACGAGAAATTACAGTTCAAGCCAAAATATATAGGCGGTGGCTGGGGTTATGAGCAATCTGGCTCCAATCTCCCAAATTATTGAACCATCCTCAAATCTATCTCTAGATGATCTCGCCGGAGCTAGTCGATTTATTGATTCAATGTATTCTGAATCACTTAGACGCATCCGGATCAAAAAAGCGGTAATTTCTAATATTTCAGACAGACAATCACTGGCAACAGGCAAATAAACCAAAATGAGGGCGTGTAAAATAGGCCATGATCCAAGTTACCGTGGAAGACTGAGAAAAAGATTTAAGAAAAGGGCTGACCGCTTGTGATGCAGTTCAAGAACGAAAACGTCCTGTTAAATCGTCGGGGAAAAAATAGTTACTGTAAACAGCCTTGAAAAAACCGTAAAGATCGCGGAAGATAAAACACCGCTTCAACGTGAGTTATTACGTCTCCAAAAAAGCGGCCCTGCTTCCAACTCAGAGATCACTGAGTCTCTCTGTGCTACTTTCAAATCACTGAATTTGTGTTCAAGACCGCAAACCCCGAAACTCCCCCTTAAATTTGAAGTTGACTTAGACAGGTCACTCGCCTCAGCCCCTTCAACCACCACGTAAAAAATAGCACTTCGAACTATCCACGTCAGGATGCAAACCTCCACCGCATTCCCCTGCAACACCTCCTTGAAAATCTTAGCAAACGTCTGCAGACGATGCGGTCGTCTCGTCAACGAGTTACAATGACATGGGGATATAAAGGAGGTAAGGAAGTAAGAGGTGAAGCCGAGTCCCATGAATCCTAAATGATGACCTCAGCAAAGACTCGGTCATAAACTAAAGTTCTTACCCATGTTCGTAAGCCTCGTCTAGTCCAATGCTGGCTCGTGTCAGGTTAAACCCAACATTAGGACATTCAACACCTCCCCATCGTTGGGAGTTTCTAATTGTCGCCGCGAATGTTTTTAGAAGGAGCAATCGTAAGTTACCCTTAACCTTCCCCGACAAAATTATGGTCCAACTTCTTTCTATTAGATTATGCACTTCTTCGAATCAGGCTTACTTCTGAATCAAGTGACACCGGAAGCTTGTGGTCTTCAAAAACCGTTAACTAACATTTCTTCAGTTCCTCGACGGTTCCCGAAATTAATTCCTGTGGCTAATCGGACCGAGCGTACAATGTTGATTAGGGATTCTAGGCATTGCCAAGATTTTTTGTGAAGATCTACTGCGGAAAATCGGAGCAATTTTGACGAATTTCTTGCCTGTTTAATGATGTCGCGAACAGCCATTATAAACTCGTTCACACTTGTCATTCACACAGCTACAGTTACATTGCTCTTGCCTTCACCTATGGTTCCTAGACCTAGCGAATCACCTGATTCTATTATCTTCTTTTCTCCAGCCCAACAGGTTACACGGCAACTCCATTTCTCGTTTCATCTAAACAGGATTATTTGCAACGACATTTATTTTTGCATTTTATCCGTTGGCCACGGACCCTTTTCCCCGCAAATTCATCAGTTTGAGGTTCTTCTTCCCTAACAGTGAGCCGATTTCTTTTGACTTTCATCAGTTCCGCTCATCTGTTTCATGCTTCCCTTTGGGTAGTGGAAATATCGATGCCTTCTCTACTTTCTTCTGACCTGAATGTACCCAGCACTTAATTTTCTTGCAACCTCCTGTTTCTCTTCAGTCAGCTTCGACCTATTTGTCCCCTGGCAAGCAACAGCAAATAAAAAAATTAGGCTGACCAACTTGGCTATAAAAGCGTGCCCATCCTTGTAGCCGCATCATTCATTTTCCAATCACTCCAGACCCCTGCCAGTTACATCGGGCTCTGCTTGCCCATTTTATAATGACCACCATAACAACAAATTTGATGCTGGGCCGGGAAGCCTGCAGTTGATTTTGCAAGGGGGAATTCTGAAATCCAGGAAATCACATTGACGGTATCGGCTTCCAGGCTCCTCGACCTCCTTCCTTCTATCTTTCAGGTAGCCGCTCGCTTTTAGGCTCTCATTAAAGCTCCATTTTGAAGTTTTCCACGGAATTTAGCATTGCAAAAGTGTTTGCAGTCTAAACACACCCGGTAATACGCCGTATCTCGATTCATCCTCCAAATTACATTGAGAACACATATTTAGTGCTCACAAACGACAAATGTTTTGCTCGCCAAAGAATGCATTATTTTCCAGGCATCATTGAGGCCCCAGCATAAAGTCGCCTACACCAGAAGTCATTGCCCCAATGTGCGGATTGCGAACTTATCGACCACGATTACTGCGCGAATCAAACACCCCGCGCCGAATCTCTTCTTACAAGCTTTTGCCATTGTCGCTGGATCATGTTCTGTGGCTGTGTACTGTGCTTCATTTAACTAGTAGAAAAATATGCCATAATGGTAACACGAGTTGTGAAAGGTTAAATAAGCCTGTTTTCGTGCGCACTTATCCCCTTGTTAGATTTGCCAACAGTATCGCTTTACACCGCATATCACCAACCCCTTATTTGCCGCGCAACCAAAGATCCTCTTTTGATATACCTCACCTTGACAAACACTCCGGCTCACATTTGGAGTCTCGCTAAAACAGTTAACTCTTGGGCTATTCTACACTAATTCCACGCATATGAAGCCTGCAAATTTCTGTTCCCTTTATAAGGCTGCCAAACCAGCTGAATCGATATCTGTTAGTTCAGACGCATAATTTACTGATTTGTTTCCTCCTATTTCAATCGATACTCTGTTTGACACCAAAAGTATTGATATATTGTTGCTCTATTTTTTGATTACTCTCACAGTCTTCAGTATGCATCCGTTGTTGTCCATTCTCACCGACACCGAATGAACCTTGACGGCTCGGGCCTTCAACACAGGCCGCTGAAAATCTTAAGTCTACGAGTGTCGTTATATTATCGTTCGCTGTCCAATCCGTAGCACCACCTTACTAATTACCAATCCAGAATTGCGCCGTATCTAGCAACTGAAAGAACATTTTTGCCCTGTTTCCTTCAATGCACAATATGCCCCTTGTTAGATCACGGAAACATCAGTATTATTATTATTATTAATTATTATTATTATTATCGTTGCTACATTTTGCTGTAAAGCCTAGCTAGCTGTTTAGCCGGCTCCCGGGCCAGTAGCCTAGAACGGTTACGTTGATATTCCCCGTCCTTGGTCGTTTCCGTTGTCAAGCGGCTCTAGTGGCGGGACATCGGTGGAGTGAAGTGTTTCACTCCTTGGCTATAACTTATCGATATGTAATGTCGTGGACTAGAGGAGGATATGATGCTGGAGGCAAAATGCACGTTTTGGCCAGGAAAAACACCACAGTTGGACTTGCATGCGACTGAGAACTGAAGGGTTACCAAATCGAAAACAAGCAGGAGGTTCTGCAGGTGAAGCCTATGATGGGGGTCGTTGAAGAACAAGCGCTATGTACGGAATGCTTTATGGAATAATTCCAACGGCCAAGAACATTTAGAGGTGATATAATGATGTGAAGGGAGAAACCATGATGGGATGAAATAAAGTCAAGGACCATTACTTATCAAGCGCATAGGCAGACAAAAAATGACGACAGATGGCAAAGTCTTGTGCGA
>LUCM01007370.1:14825-30107 GCA_008360955.1 Fasciolopsis buskii
GAAAACGTAAGATTCGTCGCCCAGGTTACAACAAAGCATTCGAGGGAATTTCTCGAAGCTTGGCACTCCTTAGAACGATCGATAAACAGATACGTCGGTCTGGACCACGTATACCTATCGATCCGATCGGAGTATCAATCCACACATGCCAGTCGAGACGGACGCTGATTCAGCTCACCACGTCATTAATAGGCAAAGGTGAACAAAACAACTGGGCAGCATCTCTACCACACCACCTCACCAAGAGCCGCCAATGAACACCGACTAGAAGACTAAGTGACCCATTTAGGCGGACGACGGCAACCAGACGCCTGCCATAATATCATAGCACTGACGAAGTCACCTCGATTGATGATGAAACGTTTGCAGTCAAATGGCCTAGCTCAGCGATCAAACCAATGCTATATATATATATATATATATCGCCAGAATCGAATCTATAGCATCAGCATGGAAGCTCTTCGTCGAAGAGTCCACAGAAGAATCACAACTGTTGATAATTCTTTGTCAGTTGGGCTGAGCCAACCTTAGGAACGAGAGCAGAATGCCCCAGAATATACGTATGTATATATAGAAGCAGCTCTTAGCCGTTGTTACCATCGGTTTCTTCTCATTATTTTACTGATGATAAAACGATCATGTTGACAGGCCAGTGCAAATTGACAGATGGATAGTAAGTTATGAGAACCTCTTGCTCGATTTGATCATTACCTCTTAAGATTGGCTAGTCGAAAGTTGGATAGATCATGGTGCTGGCATCTTACTACTTTTCTGTTTATCGCACAATAAAAGTTGCGATGCTTATGGCTACCGTCATTGAGCTTTTCACTGCTCGACGTGTACTCACGTTGCGGATATGAAGGAGAATGGCCACCCTGGTTAAGATAGGCATATGGTCACTGAATGAGCACCCTCGGGCAAGCAACGACAATGTCAAGGATATGGTGGTTTTTCGCCTGGCAAACGTTCTTACGAAATAGTACGAGTCTGTTTGCGGGACTTTGAAGTGGGAGTATGGCTAGCGATTGAATGACTTTCGGCGAAGTTTACTAACCGAGTTTATTTGTCGTCTATTCTGCTGGAACTTTTGGGAATGTTACATTCCTGATTCTAGAACCGTCAGGAAGCTTATGAGCTGAACTATCGACCACCAGCTTTCAACGGTTTTTCGTTTTGCCCAAAATCAACCCCGCTCCCACTTCGGCTTGAGCAACCGAGGGGTGCAGTGCCACCAAGAAGCCACGGGGTTGATGGGTTAGGAGTTTCAAATGGCTTATCGCATGGTGAACATAAAGCAAACGTGTTGTTTCTTTTCTGCTTCTCTCGGATTGCTTTTCTTTATCGCCATGGTTTTGTACTATACTAGATTTGTAACCAGATTTATGCAAATATACACCCGCATGTATGTGTATATTCGCCGTTTACTATAAACTTTCCACGCACTTTTAACAAATGCCTGTAGAACCAATGTGAACCTCGTCTTCTTATTTTATCATTCTCTTTCTCATCCTTTCGGGGAACCCAGTTATTTTGATTCAGATAAAGTGACTGTCGATGCGTCCGAATTGCCATTTGTGAGGCAAACCAAACAAGAACAGTTGAATTTCACTCTTTGGCCCTCGACGACAGAAAATTGGTCGGATGAAATCGACTTTGGCATTCAACTTAATCGGCGGCCGGCCTATTTTGCACAAAGTAGCGTCACTTCAGCCATCCGCTCTGTGGTATTTGGCGATTTCGCGCGGTTGATCCGGTTGGGCCCGGATGGTCCGGCAGCCAGTGTCCTCGGAGTTGAGTTGACCATTGTGTCCCATAGACTAAATCGGGACCCTGTCCGAGCCGAAGTGAATGAAGGCAGTGTTGTTCATCCTCTACCCGGTCGAACACGAATCGTCCTGTTGGGTGGATTTCACGTGCATGACTTGGTTTCCACGGAGATGCTCATTCGAATGGTTCGCCATTATGTTGTGGGTACGCTTGCACTTTTTGTCATTTGTCTTCGGCGTTTTTATGTGACCCGTGAATGGTTTTAATATTCCCACTTGCTTCATCTCGTATCTCGGAGTAGCAAGTACACATTTTAGATCTTTTTTATCATGTACAGCGAAATACAGCAGAGAAGGTGAATCCCATGACCCAGTAACATTGTGGAATGAAAATATGAAGAACACTCACGTAGAAACCAGTTTGTTGATCCTGATTTTGAAGAGAGAAAAAATGTGAGTGAGAAGACAAGAATTAGTAGTGTTCAACAGTTTTCGGAGAAAATATTAAAAATAAAAATAAAACCTAGTGACATAAGCCTAAGTAGGACGACTGGCTGCCTATGTACGGAATCGGCGGTAAAAAGTCACAAGAAGAGGACCTACGGAAACAAGCTCCGAAGAATGAAAAACGAAAGTTTTGGCAGAAATGGGATAGTGAATCAGCAACTCGGCGTAGGACTGGTAACTACAAAGCAGACGTTATGATAGGGTCGTTGATCATCTGCATGGTCTTTACTTGGATCCGATCAAGTTAGTTGAAGAAAACTAGGCGAAGCTCCGATGCGCACATGACTACAGTATGCTAATGTGGGGAGGATTTGACCCATCAATACCGAAAAATGAGCTCGGTTGAAAAACATCTGGCGCGAGAAGGAAAATCACATTCGCGCAGTGCAGAAAATTAGCTATCTTGTGGAAAAGGAACTACATAATGAGCAGAGAAACAGAATCTATGGAACCCGATTCAGTCGGGTCAAGTTATATGTGGGCGAGGAAATGATGCTTCAAAGAGCTTTTGAAAGCATAAAGTGCGCAACATGATTGTTGTAGCTCCAGGAAATGTGTTGAGCCTGTTCGAGATGAATATTCCGTGTAGTTTGTTGAAGTATACTGCCCATTCTGAATTCGTATGTCACTGACCCAGTAGGCCATTAATCGCCAATGAATTCCAATGTAAACACTAAACATGTTTATTGATTGTCCCCCATGAAAGTACACACTTCGAAGGAGCCAAGATTCGGTCAGTGGCTGACGAGGCTTGAGATGCTATGAGCTACCAGATTATTTCACCCAGATCCAGTAGTCAACTGGGAACGCGGGACACCCATCCCCGATCATACTGAAGCATTTGGAGGCCGAGATGCACATCTCAATGTGAGCCGAACATCGCGGCGAGGAAAAATTGGTGAAGCAGGAAACCATACTGTGATCCGGTACGTCAAGGAGAGAGAAAATGACAGAAGTGTTAATAAGGTCACTTGTGTGAACACGTTCTCCAGCTCAACCGGGGAAACGCGCGGGGAGGCCAACTAGTTGGCATAGGTAATTGACCACACCGAAGTTTTCGGCTTTGTGCCTCAGAAGTGCGGTGCCCGATGAAGACGATTGCGACCATCAGCAATAGCTGACTGATTGGAAGTCCCGATCCACAAAAACCGGATATCAGTCGGGTGCCCACGATATCCTATAACTCACTGATTCACTATCACGAATAGTCTGCTTTAGATAGGTTTAGTTAGTTCACCGCTACCATGAAGAATAAAGGCCATCATGAAGACAGGTCCTCTGGAAAGCAACTGGACCAAATGCACTGTCTCCGTCCCCATTTCAAAACCTGTGACTGAATATTAACACCAGTTATTAAAACGTCGGGGGCCTATCTGTGATAGATGTGGAGAACTGGGGGTTGATGTGAATCGATGATTATGCCGACTTACAGGAATGTTGATACATCCTGCCGTGATAATCACAAAGAGATTATTTTGGTAAGTACTCCTTCTAAGTTTCTCGCCGGTACTATTCTCCACCGGTTATCCAGTACTCGCGGAAATTATGCGCGTGAGAAGTAAGTCGGTTTCCGACCCGCCTGGAGCCGTCTAGATCACATCTTCATTCTGCTGGAAATCTCGGAACATAAACATGCGTTTCATAAAAACACCCACGGTCACTTCCACGGAAGTTCGTTCCACTCTCCGATCAATGTATGCGAACAGCCAAAGGGAGTTCGTGTTTACGATGATCTTTCACTCGAATTCACCACATGATTTGGTGTTCGTCAAGTTTTTCCTCGCCGCTCTTCTCAAATTAGCCATTGATATAATACTGGAAATCGTCGTATCTTCATGTCAGAATAGTGACATCGATATATAAACCGACAGAAAACTGTTTGACATAGAACGTGTGGATGATGCCGTGCTACTAAAGGAAGATCCAAATATGTACCAGATTTTCTCAATTATCTGAACGGCAGTGGAAGTATGTTTGGGATGCATTTTACGTCTCCTCAGAGTAAACTGATGCAGGAGAACTTGATTGACTCGAAGCCGAATTTTATTCTTGCAGAGGGAAAATTGAATGAAGTAGATCGGTTTACTTACAGGGGTAGTTATGCCTCACCTGGGGGCCATATATCGAAAGGCGCATCTTCGCGTATACGGTAGACTTGGTAGACGTTCACCGATTCGAGACGTCTGTGGTATTAGCGTAATATCTGTTTACCTATCAGAGATCGAGTATACACAACATCAAGGAGGCCGGTGCTGCTGTACCGCTCAGAAAATAGCTGTTGAGAACCGATATTCGAAGGTTGCAAGTTTTTGGATGTCGATATCGTCATAGTACTGATCGAGTGTGGTGGGAAGTTTTTGTTAGTAGTGTTGAGGTCAGTCGTACTAAATTGGGCGGTAGAGCTCAGTCGAACAGGCATTGGACTTGAATAGATTAAAGTTTTCGTGTCCGCACATCATTCGGTTTATACCGTTTCCCGTCGGAGGCGTTGATTGGTATATGGGTTAAGGTGAGCAACCATTGACTTGGTGCGATGGCACAAAAACCTTTACCGGTGAACTGCCTCGAGTAAATCAAGTTACAATACCGTTTTGGTGTCCACGAAGTCCCCCAATCCAGCGGATGGAGACTTTAAGGGATATGTCTAATTGTCGCAGTTTTACGTTTTTGCATTCAAAACATTTGTGCTTTTCTATAGTTCTTCTATCTTATGCTGTATGAGGTCTCCACACAAACCATAATACATTTGTGCGACGTTAACGATTGTAGTAACTGAACTGCGTATTTCGGGAATTGAAGGACGATGGTATCTGATGAGGAGATTTGATCTTCCGTCAAAAATGGAACAGAAGGAGACGAAAGAAATCAATTCGCGAATGTTAGTGAAGTTGATGTGGCTCTCGTTGCTTTGCAAATGCGTAGAGTAAGCGAGGGACTGAGAACTTTCAAAAAACGTACTTTTGTTTCACAGCGCTTTTTTGCTTAGAGAAAAGCTGATCAGCGCATCGATCTGTTGACATCCTTTTTCATTGCATTTGTTCTCCCGTTATAGTAGAAAGGAAATACGGTAAGCAAGCACTGGTCTCCTTGCATTTGAATTGTGCTTATGTTTGGTTTGTACACATCGCTGTCCGTTTCCTGTGCTGTTATTCCCATTTTCATTTGCTCTCTTCCCTTTAAACCGATTATACTAACCGGAGCTACAAAGTACATTAGTAATGGAGGAATTCGAAACTCATTGGTTGATTGTCGTCTGCGTCCGTCCCCTCTCTCCGATAGTCCTTGGGCATCCGACGTGTCATGAAAACCGGGCAGTTTTGAGTTCTGTCCCCGAACAAGGGTGGTAGGCAATCATTCCGACCTTGGTCTCAGGTTCACAGTTAATCCAATTCCGGATCGCGTATCGTTCACTTGATTCCGGGGAGACATGTCAGGTTATTTTTCCACAAAAGACATTTATTGAAACACGGCTTGTTATTCAGAATTGTCTGGGTTTTGGTATCAACCCAACACATTCTCTCACGTCTATGGTGTTAACTATTGTATCACTATTGTGATACAATAGTTTGCACTATTGTACCATTTCAATAAGTTTTTCATTCAGCACAGTTTTCGGTCGCAAGTTAAAAGCTACTTGCGAGAGGGAGAAAGAGGTCATCAGACAACCATACATACACGCGCGTACATGTACTTAAGTCGTCTTAGTGGTCGCTGCCACTTAATTCACAGTGCTTCTGGTTGTGCTTGTATGTCGATTTGTCTAGTATGTATCTTCTCGTAAGTTCTGATGTCGTGTCTCTATGCCGTATTGGCTTCAGTCAGAAAGAATCGATACTACGCTTTGCGTGGACGCCGTATGTCGATACCATGCGGGGCAGAAGGCATCGTCTTCCGTAAGGCATTACCAGGCGATAGTGTGGCGCCACAGGATGCAGGTTCCAATCGATCTATCTCGCCTAATGAAATTACTTTTCCGCGCTGGTTCTTCCGTTATGGTCATCCACGATAGAGGTAGTTTCGCCCTTTCGTTGAGACACCAATCGCGCCACATTTTGATGTTCTTGGGGCTTTTGTAATGGGTTTCGCCGGTTTCAAACTTTGCACAATTCAGTGCTCCTTTTGTAGTCGTCAAGTGGACTAAGCGTCTGTCACCGAATGGGTCAGAGGTTCGCATCCCAGATGTGCCGGTCACTTTGTTGTAGACGACTACCCGCTGTCGCTCGGATCGCTACCGAACCTAATCTAGTGGGGCCTTATTTGATTCTATACCATTTCAAGTTTCAGGATCAAGGTTACCGATTTCCCATTCCTCCACATGTGGAGTGGGCTCTAATGGCCATGGGGTATGCCCCTTCCACTATACTCATGCCTCAAGTATGTCATAGATAATAGTCTCAAGAAAAGAATGCTTGAATTTTTTGCAGAACTCCTATACTGTTAGCCGGAATGGCAAGAGTATACTGACGCAATTTTCTCGACTTTACTTGAGGCTGATTGGCTGGTGTTCTAAAGCTTGCTATATTTTTTACGCCCATTTGTCTTTGTAAGTGCACAAACTGTTGCTATTCACAAAAACTCCCGTAACCGTTTTTATTTGTATTTGATTCTTTTTCCACGAGAAGAATCTCTTCCGCACTCCTAAATGCTCTATCGGGTCGGCCTATCGTTTGCACCTTGAGCTTATTCTCTCCGCTGTTGGGTGTGCGGTCTTTTTGTGTATTCTTTTGCCTCCCTTATTGCTGCTTCAGTTTTACCACCTATTGACAAAATAATATTGATTTAACTGACTGATTTTGCCGAATGCATTTGCTGATTGTAATAAACAAGCTTATTCGACGCTATTCTACCATCACAAATAGGGCTGAATATGCTTGATCGGCATGTTTCTCATCTGCTGTCAAGTCAAATGGTTGTATTCCCCTACTTGGATCGTGTGGCGATCAGTCAGGCTGCGAATTGGGTCAATAACCCCTTGAATTCGAATGATTCGGTTCCGGGTGTCTGTCTACTACTGCACGAGTCACCGTCTGGCCTTGATATACCAGAGGTGAGCGAAATGTTTCATACGAGATTTTTGTCCACATCTCGCTGTTTTCGCGCTTTCATTTCTTCCAAATATTACAGATCGTCCCCCCCATCTTCCTCATTAGGTTAGCGCTTCGATTCGCTGGGCATTTTTTTAATCTTCAAGTTAGTTTTGTCCGTCAGCGTACATCAGAAAAATTCGACATATTCCGCCTTCTTTGTACAGCGTCCCATCAGTTTATCAAACGCCAGACAGAACCATCGACATCATCGAGAGTTTACTTCCCTTTGAACCTTTACCCGCCAATTCATGTTACTTCGGTTCCTCCACTATCTTCCTCGTTATTCTCCCTATGTATTTGTGCTTCTTGCTGAGGTTGCAGAAAGTAAGGAGGAACTTAGGGTTAACAGTTGTATCCGATGTAAGTGAAGATCGCTTTTTCTCACAGTAAACGTGTTTGGGTATCCGTTTGTGGGAGCGTGAGGTCAGCGAACGTGATCTATCCAGTTATCATCAAATTGTTTTTGTTGATGAACACCCCCTCTACATGAAACGCATGAAATCGAACTACACTTCCACAGTCCACAGTCCGCTTGTTCCCTTATTATTTTATCCAGCTCCTTCAAACATTGAATCCATTAAGATGATAGAATAATGTTTACTTAAGCAGTATTGCATGAGGTATGTACTCTTCGGATTTTATCAGTACCTCAGTGGTTAAGCGTATGGTACTGGGTTCTAGGGTTCAGTCCTTAGAACAGACACTGAACATGGATAGGTCAAGGTGGTTAGGTTGTTTCGCTTTTTTACGAAACAGGTACTGGTTGGACGATGGGTCGAGGTTGCCACTCGACAATATAGCAAGCAAGTATGAAAACTAACCAGTAAATTGCCTCGTACAGGTGCAGTTAGACCATCGGTTTAGAGTTCACGGGATCCCTTTCGCAAGCGATGGATAAAGACAATGAGTGTAATGGCATTCTTACATCCAACATCTCTCTCCCTCTGTATAGTTCTTGAACTTATTGTTTTGCAATCGGTCTTTCACTATTTCTCGTTTTCTAATTTTATTAGTTAATGCTGTAAGGTAGCAACCAAAAGCAGGGCATGTCGATGCGGGTTAATGGTTGTAAAAACTGAAACTGAATGCGCTTATCCAACCCGAAATGGTATCATATATAACCTTTTTGTAATGTTCTTTTGAGAACAAAAGTAAGGTTCCAAACATTGATCTCAAGGCCGACGAGAAGAAATGGTACTCCTTGGTAATCGCCATGATTTCAGGTTCATAATAACGAATAAATAATGAACAATTAGTTTTTGTTCGAGGGCTATTAAATCTGGAGTGGCACCATGATACGGTCCGTTGTTCTGTGACAATTCAGTTTCCCAGAACAAAGTCTGAAATGACCATCACAAGTTCCCCAGTTTTTTATGACATGCTCGAAGCATGATTGTAGTGAACGGGGCATGCACCATGGCCATTAGAGCTCACTACATGTGGAGGGGTGGGAAACCGCTAACCTTGGTACTGAAACTTGAAGTGGCATAGGATTAAATTAAGCACCACTAGGTCATGTGTGGTAGCGGTCCAAGCGACGAGCTTCTGTTCTCTGAGTGAATGTTTTTAATTCGATAACGCTTAGATAGTTGGCTGTACCCAATTACTGCCCACAATATCGAACGAAAAAAAAATCTGAAGATTTTTAGGTGATACAATAGGCTTAGGTGAACAGTGTCCCTCACGAATCCATCAGCAAAGCCAATTCAACATCTGCAAATTTGTATCCATCGGTAGGATTGTCAGATTTTTGTTGCACATCAGGTTTATACATTTACACAGTAATTTGTAATTATCTCCAACACGTATGTAGTGCTGCTTTATTCAGGATGATAATCTTGAGTTTTTAAGTGACTTAGAAACGCAATCGTTTTGGTGTTTTGTTGTTGATTTTCCACCCCCAAACTGCTCTTGCTGGGGTTTTTCTCGTTAAAGACCAATTGGTTTGGTCATCCTGTGATAATTTGGCTGAACGATAATGGTAATGGCAGCTGAGGCTACACAAAAGCACGACCAACATCCATAGAAATATCAAGGGAGAAAACACGTTCCGCAGTGGGCCGACGTGATGCTGCGGCATGCTCCGATGTGTAGATCCTTGATGTCTTGACGGCTTCGGCTAAACGGGTCGAGGATATTGTGAACAAGACCGGAGGTAGTCAGGTGGATTGAGCATCTGCCACCGAATGGGTCAGAGGTTCGAATCTCAGATATACCGGTCACTTTGTTGATAGACGGCAACTCGCTGTCGTTCGGATCGCTGTCACACCTGACCTAATGTGACCTCATATGGTTCTCTGTCACTCAAAGTCTCAGGGTCATGATTCCTTGTCCCTCTCTCCCCGCCGCGTGTGGTAGTGGGCTCCTTCAAGCATCGTGAAAAAGTTGGAAATCTGAGCGAAAAGAAATGTAACCACGTTTATGCAGACTACATAGTGCTGCGCAGAAACAGTAAGTCAAGATCAGTCGGTTGGAAGTATTGTCGCCGCTCTACCGTGGGTATCAAGGTCTGCTGGGAGACAAAAAAACCAAATAAGTCAAGCACAAACAAATACCGCATGAGTTTGAAACAAGTATGATGGCCCAAAGTGATGTCAAGATATTGCAGCTGTTAACAATATAGGTAATATGCTGATGTCGGAGTAATTGAAAATCGGAAATGGTTTGCAATGAATCAGCATCGAGATAAAAAAAAGCTCAAACAAATAGTTTTGTCGGTGGAACAAGTAGCAATAGCAAGTGAAGTTGGTTGTTACCAGTTAGCGGAAAAGGGCAGCTGAGAGAACTTGATGTTAGGGGTTTTCTGAGAGCCGTGGACCCGTCGCGGTTACCAAATCCACAGAACTCTTGTAAGCGACTCACACTTTCGTGGCTGGTGGTCACTACTTTCATGTGGCCAGAAATCTCCCTGGAAGTACGTGTTTAGCGAGATAAGAGTCATCATTCTTTCAGCCTATAGGCAAATGCTTAGTATGCACTAACCAGAGGCAGTGAACCTTGAACAGTGGCGATCGTGTTGTAATTTTCTGTCTAAACAGAATGATTGAAAGAGTGCGTTTGTACAGTTAGACTGGCTGTAGCAGCGCTTTATCTTTTTCCGCCTGTGTAGGTGCACTCCCTGTTCCCTTTGGATATTCCTTCTTCTTATAGAAACGTGTGACGCTGGGGGAAAGGCAGCGGTCGGTGAGGCTTGCCTTACTGTTTGACGCTGAACGCTGATGATGATGAACCAAAGGCAGGCCCGCACACTCCACACTATCAGTGTAATCACGACGCATGTGTTCATGAATTGATATCTTTACCATACGTCACTTTTCTCATTGACAATTAGTTGATAGCGTACTGTTTTCCTTTAACCGTCACCCTTCCAATCAATGAGACATCGAAGCGTTGTGGTCCAATTCAGCCGATGACGTTGATCGACCACGCTGCGTCAACACTAACAACAATGTCAAATGTGGTTTTTCTCTTTCACGCCATGTAAGATGTCCATTTCTGGCATGGTCTGAATGTAGTTTCCGTACTTTTTCACGTTTTTTTCCCTTTGCAAATTGGTCAGGGATACTCCAACGGGTTTGCTAACAGTCACAACAGTTTTCGTTTATTTATCTCATCTTGTTTTTCATTTTTCTTTCCTGTTGAATATGGTATAAATTTTCTATTTGTTATGATATAACCTTCGGTCGTAACTGTTGATATTCAGTTAAAACAATATATCGATATTTGTCTTGCGAAGGCGACATCGTCTTCTCAACTTGTTCCGCGAAATTCAAACTTTTTTGTAGTTTTTTTCTCCCCATCGTGACTAGCGTTTTTTTAATCATCCGTTTTTTCACAGGATTCCGAATCAGTGTGGGAGTCTTTAAAGGTCCTGATTCGCTCTTTCAAACCGCACTTGATTGTGGCCTTGACTACCGGTTCGGTTAGCCCGATTACATGGAATGTAAGCGGGACCACATTCTCTGCTCCTATCTCGTCCATCTATATGCCCCACGTATCTGCTACCGGTATTTCGCTATCAGACCTGGCCGGTGATCTTGCGTACGCATTTTCTGATCAGTTCGGTTCGCTGAATCGGTCGGTTTCCGTCTGTGCAGATCCGACGACAACAACCACTGGGGAATCACCGAACGGTAATTTTTAAATTTTTCAGTCGGGTAATCTTATTAGCTCACGTTGCTTGAGGACTAAGATCTTGCTGCATGATAAATTTGTGCTCCTAATTTCCCTTCTACATATCCAGTACTCTTCTGTTCAATCATCCTTTTATCTGTCTTAATATGGGGTAGTAGACAACTGCAAAAAATGCCAAAACATTTCTGTCCGGGCACTACGACAATTGATTCAACAAGCCGTTTATCAGTTATCCTTTTTTTCTATGCTGGTCAATTTAGTGTCGTTGGAGAGCTCTTATTTCAAGATCTCAAAAGATATCGAGATGGCTTCCGTAGGAATTTTCTTCCTGGGGTCACGATATATATATATATATTGCACAAATCTCGGTGTACAAACCATATGCCAGGGTTCGCCAGTGGCCTTTGCACTTTCGGATTGCCTGTACCAAAAGGAGGCTCATAACGATATAACCCACAAGGCACTAGGACGACCTGAAGAGCTCGTAGCCCATTGATCGCTTATCCTTTATGACCCTCGGATGGAGCTAGACATCCTGGGTGCCAAGTATACCCCTCCATAGCAGATGTTGGTGAGCATACAGCTGTATGCCTGGCACGCCGCCAGCGGTTATTCTAAACTCTGGGTTTAGCGATCTTCCCTAGATCGGCTAAGGTAGATCAGTCAACCTAGTTCATAACACCTGGGATTTGCATCCGTCATCATGTTTTGGTGAAAGTGTCATCTTCACTAGAAGGCAGTGCGTGCGATTTCCTTAACAGAGGCTTCTTGAGACAGTCACCTGGGAACATTTCGAGAGCCTGTGACACCCACTCGTGACCACGCTGCTGCAATTTTTCCATATACCCGGCTTTCGCAATAAATGCCCTCTTTACAGCTTGTTTCGGCATTTATAACATTAACCGCATCTTCTGTGTAGAATCTGATTTATTGTCCACGTCCGAAGGATATCGTAATTCCCGGTGCCAGCTTACATAGTAAGCACTTGCAAATTGGTCGGTTTCACCGAGTCGGTGCATGTTGAAGAAAGTAGCACAGACTCGGGAGGAAAACCGTGATTGTAAAGCAGTAGCAAATATCCTGCAACCGGAATTGAAATGATATATCTATCGCACAAGGTTGCAACAAATCATGCCAAAACTCCACCCATCAAACACTGTCCTAGAACCTGGATATTCATGAGCATGTCACTGAAGACTGAGTATACCCTAAGTTCGGAATTTAAAATCTATGATCATCGGAGTTCTGATATCTAGCACACATCTTGATATCGTAACATGATTCCGGTTACTTTCTGCTGGTTGGCGTAAAATGAGTGGCGTGTAGCTATTACCCATACTGCATAATAATGCCTTCGTCTAACCTGAGAAAATGAGTCGGGTTAGTGCCCAGTGCTATCGCGACTATGATACGCATTATGGATTAACCGGTGGCCATGTCGAATCTTATTTTACCGATTAAGTTAGTTCCCAGTACGGTGACATTATGCCGCCCAAAGGAATATGCTTCCTATGTGGAATTCTGGATGTGCAACCTTGCCATCGAAATAGGTTCGAAGCCGTATTGAGCTAGAAATCGATGGCCAAGCTCTCCTCAGGGCCAGTAGGGAAGTAACAGTGGACCCACGATATTGCCGATAAGGTCACTGAGTACCTTACTGGTAGTAATATAAGGAGAACACGATTCGGGCAAAGCTAATATGCGCATGCGGTTGTAATGGGATTGCGAACCCGGCTGCTCAAATCGAAAAAGTGAGTCGTTCTAAGTAACTTCATTCCGAGCTTTTGGTCAAAAGATCTGATCTATGGGTCGACGTAATGAAGTGCAGCGTCCGCGAAGTGTCTTTCCGATCGAGGATAACGATGATAGTCAGGTGATGATGTTTTTGTGATACATTTCAAGCATTTGATGAGCAGGACAGCTCTGATCGGAGTAACCACAACTGGGCGGAATTCAGTTTGCTGTTCGCGGACGTTCGCTTTACGAACTTTAGTTCCCAGTTAGCCACTGACATAATGATCCTTTCCTCATCGGCATCTTGTGGACCCACCGGATATCGCACAGCTCTGCTGTTCGCGTTTACCGAATAGTCGGAAATGACAGGAAAGTCTAGTTGGTACAATTCTGCTTAAAAATATCTTACAACCAGATGCAACAGTGCTTATTTGGTGGTTAGTTCAGACCGCCATGTCTCAATATTGTTTTCTGGATCTTGTTATTTATTTTAGTGCAGACATTTGCCATGCTATAGTCCCTTAATTCCTCGGGCACTGGAACTGCACGTTCGAGGATGTACAGTGTACTTCACCATTTTTGCGTCTGTCCGTCAGCTTCTGGCCCGCTCTTCCGGCCGGGATCTCGTAGAGCTGCTCTCGGTTAATTCGTTCTGCTCGGCTTTTTGTAGCTTATCACCATTGTGTAGACATGCTTCACCCGGTTTTGCGTATTTCGGATTGACGATCAACCGTTTCACTTAGCTTGACATCTGCGTGACAAGGAATAAACATGGTGCAAAACATCTTGAATTGTTTCAAATAGCCGATCCGAATGTGGTTTGGTAGTGGGTCGGAAAAGTCTTGTCTTGTCCCATGAAGTGCCACGTTGGAAATGTGCACTTGTCCGGAACAAAGCTGGCAGTGCAGGCGATAAAGAGCCGACGTTTTGTTTACGAAGATCAACTTTTCGAAAACAGTTTTCGTTCAAACGATCCAAGAATAGCATCCAACCAATTAGGTTGTCAATGTTTCATTTTCTGTGGCTGTGCGTACGTTTGAATCGGGACCGATTAACGCACATATATTTGCACCACATTTGTCTCTGGTAATGGGGTATTTGCGCTGAGTGCGACATTTAAACGAATGTCGGTTATAGCTCTCTTGAAGAAGGCCCTTGGCAAATCAGATGTCTGCACATTCTCTTACTAATACAACTGTTTTTGAGCACATATTTCAATGTCGTAAGCTCTGTTTTTCTCGTTTTCCCTATTGCACTTATTCAATGTGATAATACTTTATCGTAATTTGCGAATCCGATCTAGTCTGTATCTCACTTATTTCTCTAGCACATACCTATTGGAATCGGACACAAAAGCAGTTGACGGATCTGCTCTGGTCCGTGTACACAGAGCATACAGTGAACGAGACAGAGCTACCTCCGTTAGTCATGGCTGTAAACATCGCTTGCGAAACATGCAGTATTCCATCTCCACAGTCCCTTCCGGAACTTTGGCATCGTACTTTGGACGGATTGACGGCTATGTTTTACACAGTTCGTAATTGTAAGTCTTATTTCAACGCTTCGCTTCACTGGCTCGGCATGTTCCCATACTTTGTCTCATTTATTCTTTCCTTATCAATAAGTACTTTCGCACCTGTCTATTTCCTTCTTCCTCTCTCGCGCTTTTTTTCTTCCCAGTATGTATCTGCTATGGTTTTTTGCTATTTACCACCAAAGGCTTCGGTTATGGTTCCCAAAGAAAAACCCCTTCTGCGCTGTGGGCAGCCGCGAAGTATCGATAGCCCGAATACCCCTAGCATCCTTTTTACAAGGAACCGTTCTAATTTCCATTCTTCCGATGTGAGGACCACGCAGTTAGTCACGAAAAACTATGGCTCCACGGTTTTGCCTGATGCCAACATTAAATAAAAAAGAACTAGTTCGCAAGTATTACTTAAACCGAGGTGTTCATCTCACTTAACTGCCTTCAATGTCCGCACGCTCAACCAAGTAGGGAAACTTTCAGCCCTAGCTAGAACCATTGAAACTTCTGAAGTAGATGTATGCAGTCT
>LUCM01007372.1:0-163925 GCA_008360955.1 Fasciolopsis buskii
TATATATATATATTCAATTCAAAGCAGGCCATCAGTCATTAAAATTTTATGACAGTTGCAGTGCATGGCGCGCCGTGACCCAGTCAAAGCAGTTTTGGTGTTTCTTCCGAAGTCAAACTGATAACGACTCAGTTATATCATAGGGTTGCTCACATTCGTTGAGTTTTCTCAAACTAACTCTTGAAATGGTATACTCATGTGTTCGAAAGACACCTTCCTGCCTTTCGAATGTATCATGGAATATAGACAATATGTCCACAAACTAAGTCGAAGGACAGCAATTCCGACTTTGCTCCCAAGCACTTGGTTGAGCTCATTTCCGGTCTTGTTTGATTCCTTGATTTCTGGCCAGAGGGTCTAAACTGCTTCCAACAGCACCATAGTTTTGGAACCGTGTGTTGGTTGTAGCACTGACCTTCAGTTTTCAAGATATTCTGCTTGTTGAATTCGGCTTTTATATTATGCTGACAGAGCTACCGTGACGAACATTGAAGTGCTTGTGACATACATGTCAAGTTCATTGATCAGAACATCATACGAACCAAGTAAAGTATCTCGACTAATCTGTGCGTGCTGAAATCACTCCTGGAAAGTCACAGTTTCATGTTACAGAATGGGAAACTGGAAAATTCACAACCGCACGATGCAGTAGCTAGTTTTCCGTAAAACAAAGCACTTTCCCAAAATTAGCAGATATTTTCGAGTACTTTTGCACCACATATCACACGTATGTAATAACTGCATGGCAGCAACATTCGTGAATTTTTCATAAAAATATTCACCATCAGTCGATGCCCCGTGTGTATCGCGACTTTACGTATGGTTAGTTCCGTTGGTCGACTTTGATCAGGTCTCTAATTTGTTCGCTATAAATTAGCTTCTCTAACAGGATTTCTCTGTTAGTCCATTCCTGACATGTTTTAACCCACGCGAATAATGTTTTGGTGTGCATATATGTGTTTTGATCGTTTGACAGACATTTGTTATGGCTACAAAGCATGTTATGATCGAGCCCAAATTGAAAAATCGTTAGTAGCAATATTTCGTATCCATTTGCAAGCCATCGACCAATGGAATTATGTATCAAGTAAAACCATATGCTTTCTGGAAAACAGAACAATCGGATTTTTGTGACAGCATGACCGTGCAGCTGTTCCACAGTCTTGCGAGTCACCTCGGAAGTGATTAAAGCGTCGGGGTGTAATTAGGCTAATGTGTGTTTCCTTCTCGCTAGGATCAGAACACACCCTCGAAGAGTAGATGTGAGATTGGAGTCTGGTGTCAAGTCAGAAATGAAATTCGGGAAGTAGACACGTACTACACACCGAAGTCATAGCGCTAGATGCTTATGCGATTCCGTCTTCCGTTTGTACGTATGTCGGAATTCGGTGGTTACGTATTTGCATATTGTTCAATATGATAGATACACATGTGGTGAGAATTTCAAAACAGTCAGTACTGATGGCAATCTGAGACAGATCACGTTCACCGAGTCCCTCTGCCCAGCTAGCCGATTAGCATTGCCACTAGTAGTCCCATCGATCCCAACAACTTCGACTGACGAATCAGCTCGATCAGCTCAGTTTAGCAAATTGTTTTCCTAACTGCCGAGGTAAATGAAACCAGTTTTGTATTACAATAGCAGCTCTGATCTCACTGCAAGGTCGATGCGGTCACGGTATCACGATAGATAAGTAAACCCCATGCATGAATTGATGATATGCCCAGATTGGCTAAATATGTTTTCCCCGACTTGTCGTTTTTCGCAACAGCATTTCATCAGACGGTACGTTACACTTATTGTGCTTGATGGCAGCCGGGCGAACGCAAAATGTGCATCGGTTATCACTGTTTGATTACTGTATCAGTGTTAGAATCTATATTGGAAAATCACTTGATCTAACAATGATATTACATGTGTCATATTATGTCACGGATTACCAAAGCTGAGGTGATTTCAAGGCAGTTCAGCTGATCCAACCACCGATCGATGCTTGTCGTTCGAATACTCGGACCGGTAATGTGTTTACATACACATGCGCCCTTTGGACATTGTTGTTGTAGTTGAAGATTCCCGAATTGCGCCCCAATTTTCCTGGGTATGTTAGCGTTCAATCAGCACGCCTTTTCTCATTTCTCATTAACCCAGGTTTGAAGGCACAGACACAACTGCACGCATCCATTTGAACTCGAACCTTTGATGGGTGCTCACACCACCCCATTCACAAGTCTTGGCTAATCGAAGCCTGCCCTATGACCATAGGCCCTCATGCAAACATACAAAGGCAAATGCGAATGCACTTTTGTTGTGCACACGAATATATCCATATGAAGACGCATTCGCCAATTAACTTCGAGGTAGTTCCTGGTCTCTTTTGTTCAATACAGGCTTTTCAACCCTGTCGTACTGTTTCGATGTGACTGACACTGACAGTTTCTTGTCGTATGCCAAAAGACTTTCGGTTCTGCCTCCGTTTAGTTTTGTTTGCTAATGTTCATAGCTTAAAGAATCGTATCCCTACGATAAACGTCTATTGACCTTGAACACGCTAAGCTGTTCGGACTCACGGCTAAATTGAGCGGAACGAATGTGTAGTGGAGGGGTTTTAACGGGGCTAGGAATACTTTCCTCAAGGTGACTAGAATACTTCATTCAGGATTATTGTGTCATTCCGCGCCGCCCTGGAAGCTACGTTACTGGGTCCCCTAAATCTGACAGGTGAACCTAATTTCGTTTTTAATAATGTGTTTCGGATATGGATGGATTGGTGAAATTTACCCTGAAGCACAAGATCGGTCTGACAATTATTTTCGTTAGAGTGGTATGGGTATCCGGTACTCTCCCGTGCAATCTCCAAACCTGGGTCGGCTGCGCATTCCTGATGAGCGACAGAAATCGTAAATCAATCATGCGCTTTCTAAGAAATTTTATTCATGTTTTTCCTATGCGAAACCCACTACTGAATAAAATACCATATCCTTGGGTCTTGTGTCCTCTTTCTGACGACCAGCCTTGTAAAATGGATTCAAAATTGGGACAGATCACCGTGTGATTCTGAAATGGATTCGCCATCCCAATGACTGAAATGAGATTCGACTCCTAGCAGAACTACCTTCGATGATTACTACGGGCCTCTATCGGAATCCACTGATCGCATCCACAGTCTTTGAGTACATACTGAGACACTAGTGTATTCAGGTGGCCACAGGAAACGATATTTTACCTACCGTGGACTAACAATAAATCCGGATTGCTTTTAGAAGTCTTGTGTCCTATGAAATGGAAAATCTGTTCACCTAATACGGATCCACAATTCAGAAGACTTTAGTTCTGTCTTGGGAACCGGATCCCACCAGTGTTATGCGACTCCAGATAAGGGACATTGAAGCAAACCTTCATGCGCACCGCTGAATCCAGTTTCGTTGTTCACCATTATTGGATGTCGGGTCTTTGAACACATTATTTTTAATGTGATTATCGTGTTAGCCTGACCGTGTGTGTAGTTGCTTGATACCGGAAAAAACCCGACAGACTGCGGTTGTAGCCTTTCAGGTAGATCCATTCAGTTAGACTCGAAGGCTGACGAGTACAACTGTCTGACATTAGTACTGCACAGTTGAATGAACGCTTTGTTCTGGTTTTCTTACTCAGCTGTGATGTACCAGAGATCCGAATAGGAGTCGGGCAGTCTAGGGGACGCTGTCACTCTCTCACCATCATCTTTCGTGCGCAGATTCAAATATGGTTGTGGATTTTCAGTCACGCTAAAACGGAGAGGGAACTGTGACCATACCGTAAGTACCGTCGAAGTTATTCGGAATCGCTATCCGATTGGCCTATTTCACGGTCACGATGGTACCTGCATATTATAAGATGTGTAGATTGTCAGATCATTGTTCTACAAACTGCAACTAGATTTACACTTGTCAGATGAAGGAGAGACGTGTTCTTAAACAATCCCAAATATTGTTGATTTACCTACGACATCAGTTGAGACATGATATAACTACAGGCTACTAGAAAGAATGACGCGCAGGATGGACACAAAAAGACGAAACTGACTTATACGAAGTAACAATACTCACGTGATGCTTTCGAATACGTTACTTCCTACCATTTATCAATTTGACCTTTGGTCCTCGAAATAACGTAGTGAGTTGGTGTCGAGGTGTTGAATAGTCTGTCGTCAAACCTACCGTAGATGCGTATCGCCCCTCATTAGCAAACACACTGACAAAGATGAGGCAATTATAAACGCCCATTCAGATCCGGTACCAGGAAAAACACCGGAGCTTTTTTATCATAACGAACAGAGGTCCAGTTCATGTGAATAGTTTGAAACTGGTACTCGCTGTTTAAAAACTGCCAAATACAGATCTGGTTTAGATTAGAGGAATGAAAAAGACCAAATCATGTGACTTCATGAAATAATTCATGTGATGTTATTGCTAAATTGGTTATTAAGAAACTGTACAGCTGTTTCATCCTTGTTTCACTGTATCCCTCTGATCTGGTTTGTTAAAGATTATAATCGAGGTCCGCCGTGCAGCTTGGACTGTCGGGTCACATCGGGAGTCCGGACCTAGTGTTGAAACCTATCCTACTTAATCTAATAGAAACAGAGAAGGACATAGAAATAAGGCACTATTTTTCGATTCGTAATTAAATCCACACTTGTGGGCGTTCACACTACAAACATTCGTGTCACGGTTTAGCGTCTGTCACTCGGACCGTAAATCACAGACTGCAAAACTTTCTACATACCTGGAACGTTCAAGTGGGTGCACCATTTCGGCGAAGATTCGAGAATACTTCAGGAGTGAAGTGAAATCCTTAATACACAGTGGAATATTTCGCATACGGATTGATGAATAAAATTTCCCCGGAAGCACACGACTGGTTTCGCGGATATTGCAGCATTTCAGGAAAGCGTAACACGAATTATTCTGTCCAAACATAACTACAAAAGTGTGCATCAATTTTACGTTCTCACTAGATTCTCATTTGAATCCTTAGGAGCGTGAATGCGAATGTTAAATGAGTTTACCATCCATTCACGCTCCCAACGATTCAAATGAGAATCTAGTGAGAACCTAAAATTGATGCACACTTTTGTAGTTATGGTTGGACAGAATAATTCATGTTACGCTTTCCTGAAATGTTGCAATATCCGCGAAACCAGTCGTGTGCTTCCGGGGAAATTTTATTCATCAATCCGTATGCGAAATATTCCACTGTGTATTAAGGATTTCACTTCACTCCTGAAGTATTCTCGAATCTTCGCCGAAATGGTGCACCCACTTGAACGTTCCAGGTATGTAGAAAGTTTTGCAGTCTGTGATTTACGGTCCGAGTGACAGACGCTAAACCGTGACACGAATGTTTGTAGTGTGAACGCCCACAAGTGTGGATTTAATTACGAATCGAAAAATAGTGCCTTATTTCTATGTCCTTCTCTGTTTCTATTAGATTAAGTAGGATAGGTTTCAACACTAGGTCCGGACTCCCGATGTGACCCGACAGTCCAAGCTGCACGGCGGACCTCGATTATAATCTTTAACAAACCAGATCAGAGGGATACAGTGAAACAAGGATGAAACAGCTGTACAGTTTCTTAATAACCAATTTAGCAATAACATCACATGAATTATTTCATGAAGTCACATGATTTGGTCTTTTTCATTCCTCTAATCTAAACCAGATCTGTATTTGGCAGTTTTTAAACAGCGAGTACCAGTTTCAAACTATTCACATGAACTGGACCTCTGTTCGTTATGATAAAAAAGCTCCGGTGTTTTTCCTGGTACCGGATCTGAATGGGCGTTTATAATTGCCTCATCTTTGTCAGTGTGTTTGCTAATGAGGGGCGATACGCATCTACGGTAGGTTTGACGACAGACTATTCAACACCTCGACACCAACTCACTACGTTATTTCGAGGACCAAAGGTCAAATTGATAAATGGTAGGAAGTAACGTATTCGAAAGCATCACGTGAGTATTGTTACTTCGTATAAGTCAGTTTCGTCTTTTTGTGTCCATCCTGCGCGTCATTCTTTCTAGTAGCCTGTAGTTATATCATGTCTCAACTGATGTCGTAGGTAAATCAACAATATTTGGGATTGTTTAAGAACACGTCTCTCCTTCATCTGACAAGTGTAAATCTAGTTGCAGTTTGTAGAACAATGATCTGACAATCTACACATCTTATAATATGCAGGTACCATCGTGACCGTGAAATAGGCCAATCGGATAGCGATTCCGAATAACTTCGACGGTACTTACGGTATGGTCACAGTTCCCTCTCCGTTTTAGCGTGACTGAAAATCCACAACCATATTTGAATCTGCGCACGAAAGATGATGGTGAGAGAGTGACAGCGTCCCCTAGACTGCCCGACTCCTATTCGGATCTCTGGTACATCACAGCTGAGTAAGAAAACCAGAACAAAGCGTTCATTCAACTGTGCAGTACTAATGTCAGACAGTTGTACTCGTCAGCCTTCGAGTCTAACTGAATGGATCTACCTGAAAGGCTACAACCGCAGTCTGTCGGGTTTTTTCCGGTATCAAGCAACTACACACACGGTCAGGCTAACACGATAATCACATTAAAAATAATGTGTTCAAAGACCCGACATCCAATAATGGTGAACAACGAAACTGGATTCAGCGGTGCGCATGAAGGTTTGCTTCAATGTCCCTTATCTGGAGTCGCATAACACTGGTGGGATCCGGTTCCCAAGACAGAACTAAAGTCTTCTGAATTGTGGATCCGTATTAGGTGAACAGATTTTCCATTTCATAGGACACAAGACTTCTAAAAGCAATCCGGATTTATTGTTAGTCCACGGTAGGTAAAATATCGTTTCCTGTGGCCACCTGAATACACTAGTGTCTCAGTATGTACTCAAAGACTGTGGATGCGATCAGTGGATTCCGATAGAGGCCCGTAGTAATCATCGAAGGTAGTTCTGCTAGGAGTCGAATCTCATTTCAGTCATTGGGATGGCGAATCCATTTCAGAATCACACGGTGATCTGTCCCAATTTTGAATCCATTTTACAAGGCTGGTCGTCAGAAAGAGGACACAAGACCCAAGGATATGGTATTTTATTCAGTAGTGGGTTTCGCATAGGAAAAACATGAATAAAATTTCTTAGAAAGCGCATGATTGATTTACGATTTCTGTCGCTCATCAGGAATGCGCAGCCGACCCAGGTTTGGAGATTGCACGGGAGAGTACCGGATACCCATACCACTCTAACGAAAATAATTGTCAGACCGATCTTGTGCTTCAGGGTAAATTTCACCAATCCATCCATATCCGAAACACATTATTAAAAACGAAATTAGGTTCACCTGTCAGATTTAGGGGACCCAGTAACGTAGCTTCCAGGGCGGCGCGGAATGACACAATAATCCTGAATGAAGTATTCTAGTCACCTTGAGGAAAGTATTCCTAGCCCCGTTAAAACCCCTCCACTACACATTCGTTCCGCTCAATTTAGCCGTGAGTCCGAACAGCTTAGCGTGTTCAAGGTCAATAGACGTTTATCGTAGGGATACGATTCTTTAAGCTATGAACATTAGCAAACAAAACTAAACGGAGGCAGAACCGAAAGTCTTTTGGCATACGACAAGAAACTGTCAGTGTCAGTCACATCGAAACAGTACGACAGGGTTGAAAAGCCTGTATTGAACAAAAGAGACCAGGAACTACCTCGAAGTTAATTGGCGAATGCGTCTTCATATGGATATATTCGTGTGCACAACAAAAGTGCATTCGCATTTGCCTTTGTATGTTTGCATGAGGGCCTATGGTCATAGGGCAGGCTTCGATTAGCCAAGACTTGTGAATGGGGTGGTGTGAGCACCCATCAAAGGTTCGAGTTCAAATGGATGCGTGCAGTTGTGTCTGTGCCTTCAAACCTGGGTTAATGAGAAATGAGAAAAGGCGTGCTGATTGAACGCTAACATACCCAGGAAAATTGGGGCGCAATTCGGGAATCTTCAACTACAACAACAATGTCCAAAGGGCGCATGTGTATGTAAACACATTACCGGTCCGAGTATTCGAACGACAAGCATCGATCGGTGGTTGGATCAGCTGAACTGCCTTGAAATCACCTCAGCTTTGGTAATCCGTGACATAATATGACACATGTAATATCATTGTTAGATCAAGTGATTTTCCAATATAGATTCTAACACTGATACAGTAATCAAACAGTGATAACCGATGCACATTTTGCGTTCGCCCGGCTGCCATCAAGCACAATAAGTGTAACGTACCGTCTGATGAAATGCTGTTGCGAAAAACGACAAGTCGGGGAAAACATATTTAGCCAATCTGGGCATATCATCAATTCATGCATGGGGTTTACTTATCTATCGTGATACCGTGACCGCATCGACCTTGCAGTGAGATCAGAGCTGCTATTGTAATACAAAACTGGTTTCATTTACCTCGGCAGTTAGGAAAACAATTTGCTAAACTGAGCTGATCGAGCTGATTCGTCAGTCGAAGTTGTTGGGATCGATGGGACTACTAGTGGCAATGCTAATCGGCTAGCTGGGCAGAGGGACTCGGTGAACGTGATCTGTCTCAGATTGCCATCAGTACTGACTGTTTTGAAATTCTCACCACATGTGTATCTATCATATTGAACAATATGCAAATACGTAACCACCGAATTCCGACATACGTACAAACGGAAGACGGAATCGCATAAGCATCTAGCGCTATGACTTCGGTGTGTAGTACGTGTCTACTTCCCGAATTTCATTTCTGACTTGACACCAGACTCCAATCTCACATCTACTCTTCGAGGGTGTGTTCTGATCCTAGCGAGAAGGAAACACACATTAGCCTAATTACACCCCGACGCTTTAATCACTTCCGAGGTGACTCGCAAGACTGTGGAACAGCTGCACGGTCATGCTGTCACAAAAATCCGATTGTTCTGTTTTCCAGAAAGCATATGGTTTTACTTGATACATAATTCCATTGGTCGATGGCTTGCAAATGGATACGAAATATTGCTACTAACGATTTTTCAATTTGGGCTCGATCATAACATGCTTTGTAGCCATAACAAATGTCTGTCAAACGATCAAAACACATATATGCACACCAAAACATTATTCGCGTGGGTTAAAACATGTCAGGAATGGACTAACAGAGAAATCCTGTTAGAGAAGCTAATTTATAGCGAACAAATTAGAGACCTGATCAAAGTCGACCAACGGAACTAACCATACGTAAAGTCGCGATACACACGGGGCATCGACTGATGGTGAATATTTTTATGAAAAATTCACGAATGTTGCTGCCATGCAGTTATTACATACGTGTGATATGTGGTGCAAAAGTACTCGAAAATATCTGCTAATTTTGGGAAAGTGCTTTGTTTTACGGAAAACTAGCTACTGCATCGTGCGGTTGTGAATTTTCCAGTTTCCCATTCTGTAACATGAAACTGTGACTTTCCAGGAGTGATTTCAGCACGCACAGATTAGTCGAGATACTTTACTTGGTTCGTATGATGTTCTGATCAATGAACTTGACATGTATGTCACAAGCACTTCAATGTTCGTCACGGTAGCTCTGTCAGCATAATATAAAAGCCGAATTCAACAAGCAGAATATCTTGAAAACTGAAGGTCAGTGCTACAACCAACACACGGTTCCAAAACTATGGTGCTGTTGGAAGCAGTTTAGACCCTCTGGCCAGAAATCAAGGAATCAAACAAGACCGGAAATGAGCTCAACCAAGTGCTTGGGAGCAAAGTCGGAATTGCTGTCCTTCGACTTAGTTTGTGGACATATTGTCTATATTCCATGATACATTCGAAAGGCAGGAAGGTGTCTTTCGAACACATGAGTATACCATTTCAAGAGTTAGTTTGAGAAAACTCAACGAATGTGAGCAACCCTATGATATAACTGAGTCGTTATCAGTTTGACTTCGGAAGAAACACCAAAACTGCTTTGACTGGGTCACGGCGCGCCATGCACTGCAACTGTCATAAAATTTTAATGACTGATGGCCTGCTTTGAATTGAATATATATATATATATATATATATATAGTTCGGTTACAACCAACTAATGGCACTCTTGTTGACCGGCCCGAAATCACATCGTTGTTCTTATTCGATTACATGGGACGGGGATTTGAATCCATGCGGAAGCAATCGAATGGAGTATTCAAAACAAGTGACAACATTATTAGATTAATAGCACCCAATAAGAGGAATAGAGCGAATAGTGGTGTATCTGAGCCTAATTGAACAAACATTGTACCGAAGAAGACCAAGTTCAAAGGGACAGATTCTGACCGCTAGACGTTGTCTTGCAAAATCATCAAAATCGTACGAGTTCTAGGCAATAAAACGTCGACAACAAACGCAACTGGTTCTGACGCTATGAAATCATGAACAGTGACGTTTAGGCCCGGACCTATCCAATCAATAGTCACGAGAATAAAGTCGAATCCAGATAGGTTTGTTCCCGTTTTGTCCAGTATAGTCTGAAAAATCGAGTAAGGGCCTGGATATTTGGAATTCCATGAAGAATCACGATGTGCGCCGTTAATTATTTTGCTGTGTGAGGAAAAAATAACGGGAACAATACCCGAAAAAGGTGACAGCTGTTAGATTGGGGCATCAAACTTGGTGGGAATTGATCTGTAAGATAATGAAACGTTCAATTCAAATGCATATCTAACTGCACTGTGTGGACACGTGATTGGGCAATTAAGGACGAATCCAAATACCGTGCCCATTAACATCGATCGTTTACCATTTGACTAAGGTGGAATGACGGTAATAGGAGACCGGTCAACAGTAAAATACTCTTTTTTAAAGTATACTGAACTGTTTTTGTAGTAATACCGTTGAGTTTTTCTGCTGCAGCAGGCGTAAAGAGGCCAAGGCTTAAGAACCCATTATCGAGCAAGAAAGAGTTTGTCATCACTTCGTTTTTTATGTTATCTGTTGATACTGGTCAGGACGGTAGTAACGTGCAAAATGCATCCGAAGGTGATTGTATTTTGTGTTTCACTGTAGTATTTGCACGTGAAATGTTAATGCAGAATACAGTAACTCATGGAAATGGCTCATCAGTGCACACTAGAATGACTCGGGACCAAAACAATAGGAAACCCACAGCAGACAGAGGACATGCAAGAAGTTTCTGCAAAAGTAATGTTTTTTTACACAATCAATCTTCTAATCGTTATTTTTTTCTTATCTTCTACTGTTTCGGGTTCTGCTGTTAGTTACATACTCGAGGTTCCATTGAGGTATCCCTTGGTTGTCTAAATTCTACTCGCTTGTCATCCTCCACCAATCGTTTTTGGCGTGGTTACCAATCACCTAACGAATTGACACAAGGAAACAACATTAAGTTGTTGTGAACTGTTTCGTCATATGTATATGTATAATACCTAACCACAACTGCATTTACAGAACAGTGCGTTCAATGAATGTTGGGGAATAATGGTCATAGCAGGCCCCTTTTGACGAACGACCTAAAGCAGGTCATATCGGCAGGTTTTAATGAGTTTCTTCATGCACCTGTGATGAGCCGACATTCCGCTGAGCGATATTTGATTACCGGGTTTGCCTTGCTGAAATCTTCTGTTGTTTGGAGGAAATGTCTTTTTGGCCGCCGGTACCGAATCAAACTTCCGGGCTCAAGAATATCTTTTATTTCCTTTTTTAATAAAGTAAAACTGTACACCATATTTCAGGGAGGTGGCGCAGCCAATAGAGGAGAAGTTGACCAGTGGTAGAAAGATTCACACGGGTAAATTTTATGTCCAAACTCCACGGTCTTATACACTGGACCACTTCCGGTAGTCCGTGGATCAGTGCCTTGCCAACACGAAGAACATTTTAATAATCGGTTGATCTTACGGGAACGTTTCTAAAGAAAACTTTTGAAATGCAACCTACCAATTGATTGATGAGTTCCATAGCCCATAATTTCGTTAGATGATGTTCTGCAGTAAAACGTTCAAATTGGCTCCTTTCCAAGAAGCATTTGAGAGCAAGTGTTGCCACTTTCTATGTTTGCTCAAACTTGTACACCGAATGCTGAAGTTCTGTTTATCTAAGTGTAGCCAAAATTTTCCCGCAACTTTCGTGGTTTGATGCTGTGTGAGATCAGCACCATTGTCTTGCGCTTTCTTTCGGTTACTTTCTAATGGTCTTTCGGTCAAGCTTTTTTCTCGTATAGGCTGAGTGATGAAGCACCAAATGTCATGCCAGGCACGTCAGTTTGAGCTGTTCAACTGAATCCAAAATCGGTCGGGACGCATTCATCATCGAAATTCTGACTGGTTTTTCCACACTTCAGTTCTTGTTCATGGTTCCATTCTGGAATTGTATCGTATGTTTTAATCCTTTGTCCTAGAGACCGAGTCTGACACCGGATCGTTTCCAATTTCAAGCGGAGCGAACAATAAAATTTCTATCCTCGTTAGGTATTGTATGGCTGCGCTTTCGCGATAACTTTGAATCAACCGGTCCCGTCAACCCGTCCTTGCACATCATTTCCTCTGTTGGGAACAAAATGCCAAAAGGTGAACTAGTGCAACATACTTGGCTAGCAGTTAGAAATACACTAATAAATAACAGAAGCAGCTGATTGACTCCTCCGTCAATCTACCACGTAACAAGAGGAAAAGAACTTCGCTCAGAGTTGGCCCTAATATCCAGCTTATCCAACGGTTCCTAGGCCCTCAGAGATCGAAATACATATCCTTGTATCACCTGACCTCAGACTTTCATTTCAAAAATCCATTATAATCGTTGGCTGACCCCTCCCTCCCCCGATACAAAGCACAAGTTGGGTCCCGGGCTGATTTGTTGTATTGCTCAGTAAAAAGTGTATTAAAAGATTAAACTAATTGACTGAGGCTAAAAATTGCACGAGCCAAAGCCAAATATTTATGGGAATTACTGGAAATCTCGCGTAATCACTAAGACCAGCGCGGCGGAAATGGTTTGTATTGCTTGTTAAAACTTGAATGCAACCTGGTTCGATGATTAGTTAGCAAGTTTCTTTTGTTCCTTTTAGGTTTTCATCTAGTAGGATGAAAATGTGAGCATTCGGGGCCGTGTGGTGCGCGGATTTTGGCCTCAGTCAGTCAGTGACAATGAGACCGTTCCCCATTTGGTCATTTGCGCATATTTTTATCAGGCATGAAACGGATGACAATCGTGATCGGACGGTGATGAAGCGACTGGCAGTTGCTTTGTCGTTGTTATTGCTATTGTTGTTTTCGTCGTCGTCGTCGTTGTCGTCGTCGTCGTCGCCGTCGTTGTTGTTGTTGTTGTTGCTGTTGCTGTTGTCGTCATCTCCAGTAATAAGCGGGCTGTGAATCGACTTCTGCTGGCTAACACTGTCGAGGTCGCAGAAAATTTCACGTCGGTCTGTCTGTGGCGTTCCCCCGGGTCAGACCTTGTCCGACAACAAAAACAGGGCCAAAGGTGTAGACAACAATAACAATAACATGCACAGAAGTGTCTGCGAATCTGTGATCGAGCCGATGGATTAGTGCTCGGTCGAACGTGTCATCTTCATGTAACGGGCAAGAGTGAAAAACCAAGTTGGTTGAACTGCCTATTCATTTTCTAGAACAATATTTGGTAGCGTTAGCGGAAAGCAGACAAATCCAATGAATCTGGCTCATCTCGATCGAGTGACTGTCACGTGGTCCTGAATTGGGTTTTCATATAAGCAACGATGCCGAAAAATAATACCATATATATGTTTATTCGAAAATGTTGTCACTTTGGCATCACGCCATAGACCTTTAGGCTTACTTTCTGACAAAGCTGTCATACTTGCCAAGAATTTCAAATTTTAGGTGCTTATTTTATGGAGCGCGTTTCCCGAAATCTGTCCCCAGCATAAGAACAAGTTCATTTAATCTTAACATTTGAACACGAAAACCCCGGGAGTCATATGTTCGCGTTAGATTCATTCTCTATCCAGTACGTTGGCAAAGACATGAAGAAAAACAGAGAAACGGAAAGAAAAAGTTGAAATTTGAACATCTCACACCCAGTCAATGTGAACAGAAAACGACAAGCTGCTGTTGCTGAGTCGGTCACTACCTGGAAACAACCGATCGTTCGATCTGTTGTTACCAATGGTCTAATTTGTTCGCACCATTCCCAGTCTCAACCGGCCAGTTGTCTACCCAGATAGTTGCAATATTTGGACTAATTTTCAACGGGAACATTGTTTGAACTTAGGAGTAGACTGTGGCCGTTTCCGCATTTGACAATTCCCGAACCCTGATGCCTTCTGATGAGGCCGAATTCGGTGTTTCAGTAAATTGTGTGTTTAAGATAGCACTGTTTTTATCTCTTGGTACATTTTGTTAACTGCAGTATTCATTACTGCTGAAGGACAAAAAGTAAAGATAGAACAAGCAATTGGAAAGGATTTCCATTTTGTAGCTACTTGGGGTGTAATTCACAGATTGAGGTATCAAAAATGTAGTAATATTTGTGTGGATATATAAAATCCAAGGGGCCAAAGCTTTTCCAGCGGCGGTTTCAAGCTTCCTAAGCCGAAATGTCAGAGAATGGAAAGAAAACCCGTGGACCGACACGCAGTGGATAGGACCAATTTTATGCAACAAATGCAGTCAGAATCGAAGATGGCGGTCTGTAGTTAAACCTTTTGAGATCCATGATATCGAACGGATGTCTCTGTAAGCCACCGTTCGAATAGTGCAAAACCTGGCTTCGTCGGTCAAATACATGTACCAGGTATCGATGGATTCTAAAGACCAACGATCGAACGCCAACCGCTTGGCCGGATCGTCGTTTTTCAGCTACTGCACGACCGTCTCTTTGCAACAACAGCAACAACAGGTGAACTCGTCAGCATTTTGAATCATGAAAACCTATGCGTGCGATTTCTGAATACTACTGACCAATTTCCTTATGCATACACGTCCACAATCTGGCAGTTGTAAGAAGAGGCCCTCCGAGACAACACAGTTTAACGTGGTTGACGGTCTGCGTGATTAGCTGTAAACAGTCGAGCTGGTTGTGATGTTTCACCTCGATTTACTGAACAGCTCAAAAGCTTCCAAACGTCCACACCCTTAAGCTGTCCTTAACATCGTTCAGCACGGCAAACCCCACAGCCGGTTTCTTTTCTCACCTTGGGAGACATGGGAGATATACTGCGCTATAGTCAAAATCGATCCGCTCTGATAAAGCATTCTCCGAACCGGTAACCAGTGGTAGAGTCCTAATCCTCAACTTTCTCATGCGATCACGCCATCCAATCCTAGCGATACTACACAAAAGTTAATAGTCGAAAACATTCAATCAACAAACACTTTCAGCGCGCAAACTCCGGTCCTGGTGACCCTACAAGACTGAAGGCATTACGGCGCGGTAACATGACCTTTTGATTGCAGAGAAATACGAAGCTGACGCTACAAGTACTTCAGCCCATCTTAGGGACGCTCGAGCCTTGGATATGCGCTTGCTCACCTCTGCTGAAATCCGGCCATCAAACAGCATTTACATTCTGAGCGACAGCCCTCGCGAGGTCGTACAGTCCATGTCCTGCTGCATGTTTCGTACCTTGGACCAAGCACATAAGGCCGTCGATGCAATCTAAGTCACGTAGTTACTCACCATATCTACAACCAGAAGACATTCGAAACAGACGTCCATTATCTAGTCGATGACGAAGTTAAACAAAGTTGGGGAGATGAGACACTTATCGAACAGAGCTGATCGTTTTCTAACGGACTTGATGATTCATCGTGCTCTTACGTGACAGTAGGTTAACAAAATTATCTGGTTTACCTTTCCGAATGAAGGGTACCGACTGGCGTTGTTCTGTCGACTGAGTGGAATGCGTTTTCAGGTGGAGAGAAAACGAGATTGTTGGACATCCGTGTGTGCGTGGCGCGCTCCAAGTAACTGGTACAAGGCAAAAATCAGGTCGGCGCAACCTGGATACGTGTGAAGTCTGCCTTGGCATTCACGGATTTTACTCTCGCGAATAAGTAACAAAAAGTGCAGCATCATTGAAACTAAAAATCCGTAACCACCGAAATTTAAATATCAGGATCGAATGACGTAATGGAGTGCATCGAAAAATCGATGCCCCATGTATTGGTTTTTTATTGTGAATGATATGACGTTAATTACACAGCGTTGTTGGTAGATGTAATTCGCCAACGTTTCGACTACCGCGGGTGGTCTTCTCAAGGTGAGTTTTACAACCAAATAACTAAGGGAACGTTCACATGCCGACGGATGTTCAATTCCCAATGCTTGCTACGGTCGTTGAAGATGGGTACTCCGCAAGCTGCAGTGACATTCACAGTCCTTCACCCAAATTATGATGAATGGATTAGATCGGGCTCCATTCGCTCCGCCATCTGCCTATAAATTCATCTTCTTGATTGCGGGAAGATGTCTCGGGCTGTAAGTCGGCTACTCGCTCTCAACGCCTATCAAAAAGCTCTCAAAATAGCCGCTGCCGAGGTAGTGCTATACACTGCCCCCTCTCGGCTCAGGTGTTTCACCTAAAGCTCAGTGCCCACCCCCCCCCCGGGTTGAGTGACCTTAGGAAAACAGTCGGAAGGATATGGCTAAACCCTGATCCCAAATCAACCACATATTCACCGGCTTCGGTGGCTCGCGGATGTACCGGTCACCCAAGATATCCAGCCCCTTTCGAAGGGCGTATGGACTGAGGAATTAGTCGCCGGTCCCCCAGTGAGCTAGGCGACCGTAAGATAGTCCTACCCCTTTGCAAGTTAGATCATTTGGTCAAATCCACAGAGCGTGATCCTCCGAGTTAACACTTTAATTCGGTTCGTGGGACCGGATAGTATCAAAACCCACAAAGGATACATGGATCTCGAGGGCTAGCCTATAACATGGGTAGGGGATGGAGACAATATAGTATAAGGTGAAACATACACATTGTTTCCTTTTCTTTCCTGCTTCGAGCTTATTTTTCTCATGTTCTGCCTTGGTTCGGATGAAGCATGATAAACACTCAGACTTGCGAAAAATTGTAACGAATATAGACTCCGCCATTTTGAACAGACTGATTTGAACCAAGTGTTTGGTAACACTACGCGAGGGTTAATCTCGTTGACTAGTCCGCCGTGTGTGTGCATTAGGAGGAGGAAAGATAGAAAAAGGTTATTTTTCGACGCGAGCTTCGTTTCTACAGTCTATCATGTCTGGCTATTATCCCCGGCAGTGTGTGCAACCAAACTACGTGAAAACGACTCAAAAAACTAAACCCCTAGGCCCCACCCCAGTGTCGAATTAACTGGATCGACATACCAATTTCGCGACTATTGCTAAAGATGAAGAGAAATGTTTGTGTGTAAATGAGAAAGATCAATGGGACGAGAATTTCAGTACCCAATGGTCGATTTGTCAAACCGCGCGTGGGTTCGAGTACGTGATGATACCGTCGAACTGTTTACCCTGCACCCCAATGAGCAAAAAATGCGTCAGAATTGATTCCGTAAAAGTGAAATCTATCTTGTGAGCATTTTTTTAGATCGAACTTCGGTTTTACGTTTTGCAATCCAAGTCTGCTGTTTGGTTCTAATTCTAGCTGAGTGTACATGACATATTTCGGCATGAGCTCTCCTGGACTGTGAAAGCAAGACGCTTTCAAGCAAATTGTGACGTCCTGAGAGCAAGTAGCCAGTTAAGACCATGATGTACTAGTCAATTGTCTGGTACTTGTCTAGCCAATCAGCTTGACCTTCCACAAGTGCTCAAGTGGTCTCAGCTGGTGCCCTCAGGAAGGTTAGTAAATGAGTCAAAATATCGGTCAACGACAGGACGCATCGACAACGCCGTGTTACTAACTTTTGAAAAATCACGTGCACGAAAACACCTTATGATGCATCGTTTTTTCAATGGGCCTGGAGCCTGACTCGGCTCGGAGTCCTTAATTCACAGCTTTTATCCTATCCACAGAATCGCACCACGGTAGTTGAGGTCTACAAATCAACTGATAACTTTCCAAATATCTTAAAGTAACGCATTTCAGGTGATAGAATGCACTGGCATCGAATCCGTCCAAGTGTCTTGATCGACAGGCCATTTACCAATTCTTGAAGCGCACTTCAATTTTGAACACGTATGCTTTTTTCTACTCAAACTTTCGTGTGGACTGCATGGTGTCAATACTTTCTGCTGTCCCGACTAATACAAAACCACAAGTTTTTTGGGTCGTTTCTCAGACGATTCCTGCAGTTTCTTATCATCGTCACATAGATCCTCATTTGCTTATGACAGTATCCTGTCTTGTTTATCGGTTCTCGTCATAATGCCATGCACCTTCACTGTGTACCGTCTTTCCCAAAAAAATTCCCCTGAAACTCAAATTCAGTTTACTTAACACGCTTGTAAGCGATCAATTTGTAAACTGTAGTGATTCGGAGAAGTCGTTCATCACTAACTTACTCAGTTTACCATGCATTCAGTCGCCATATCTAAATCCAATGAACCTACCACGCTATCCAGTCGGCTCAATTTCACCCTACTGGAATGAAACCACGTATAATAGTAACCAAGACTACGTGCGCATAATTATTTCTACGGCATATTTCATACATGGGTACAATGGAAGAAGCATTCCCACCACGCGGGGAGCTGGCGGGATTGGCAAGCATGATCCTGAATCTTGCAGTGACGTAGGTCTCACCAGGGCAGACCTGGAAATGAGCTCGGTGACAGCGAATCCTTATCCACTCCCCTTCCCTTGGGGTGGGATACAATTGGGATAGGATGAGATTACATATTTTGGAGATTCATTTCCACCTCAAAGAATTTTCGAATGAATACCGGTTGTATGAAGCGCAGTTCATGGATGTAATTTTGGTGAAGGCTGGTTCACATAATGAAACCTTTGTTGGATCAAACGACCCGATTACACAGGTTCCTAGACATGGACCTTGCAGCACTCTTTAAAGTAATAAACTAGAAGCGGCTGATAACTTAAAGCACCGCTGAACCTTGATTGTAATTCCGTGTGGTGTTAATGATAAAGTCAAATCACGAACGCCGAAAACCAAAAAGGTCACTGCGACCCTACGACAAATGTGGCATGACCGTCACATCCGGTTTCCCTCAAGGGAGGATTGTACAACACCAGATTTCACGGTGTTCTTTACGGTTGCGAAACCTGGCCCATCTTTCTTGGGATCACTCGACAGGTTTCTGCAACCGAAGATATCTCCTGAAGGTTGTTGGAAAAATCGAGTAATGAATGACGGATGCGTCGTCGTCTGTTGGTTACTAATGGCCGCCGCTTGAGCGAGGTAATCGCTGTGCACCGCCTTCGGCTGTTAGAAGACATTATTCATATACTTGTCCATCATTTGCATTTTACACCAATCAAGAATGACAGGTGCGATTCAGTACTCAGGCTATGACTTGGCGCAGAGACACGAAAGAGACAACGTAGATTCCGGCATCGTTTTGTGCTCGCCGCCATCCTTGCTGGGACCTATCGATGAGAATTACAGCCGGTCATAGACGCTGACAGACGTGGATTGGAAGCAGTATATATATATATATATGTATATATGTATATATATATATATATATAGAAGCAGGAAGTAGTATCTAGATGCGTATATATATATATATTCTGGGGCATTCTGCCCTCGTTCCTAAGGTTGGCTCAGCCCAACTGACAAAGAATTATCAACGAATCACAGTTGTGATTCTTCTGTGGACTCTTCGACGAAGAGCTTCCATGCACACTCCTGTTACTACAGATTCGATTCTGGTGAGAAATATCAATCAATTCGGAGTGTACAAATATGTGGATGTTTGGACAAGAGAGCATCGGGTACGCATACCTGACGAGCGACAATAACCGCGAAACCGGTCGTGTGCTCCCGGGCTAATTTTGTTCACACATCCAGAAACTGCTTCCTGCTTTTATATATATATATATATATTCAATCACTAATTCACGTTTGACAACGAGTCCTAGTTTGGATCGAAACGTCACGATAAACGTATTAACTCAGTGTACGCCTTCTCAACTCTATAAATATATATACATATATATATATATATATAGTATTGGAGGAGGCCCGCTTCAAAACTGCTGGGACTCAGAAATCGGCATCCGTGTCCTTGAAGCGTGAAGCGGCATAAAACTGCATAGGTAAAAAATTAGGTCAGGAGTGGCAACGAGCCGAGCGACAACAAAATGTGAGATAGCAAATACCGGGTTTGCTAATCTGGTTAGCATAGTAAGGGATTGAAAAAATTTCCAAAGGTCAGATATTATCAAATTTTACCATGAAAATTCCCCGGCTCAGTTTCAGAATGAAACAATGCTCGTTGATTTGCCCACTTTTGCCATCTGTTTCACCAAAGGATCAGAGACATCCTAAGAAAATGTGCGGCCAATCACTGCGAATATCACAATCAGTTTGAATGGTCTGACAATGAAACATGTACTTTCCGTCCAACTGTGTTTTCTCATGGAAGTCACGGTAAAACCACGGACGAAATAACCAGAAACGGTTGAGGTAGTTTGGTGTAATAAAATTCTACACAATCGCCCACTTTATACTCCACCTGCTCTCTTAACCGTTTCAACAATAGCATACAGGATGAAAAGGGATAGAGAGAGAGAGGGAGAGAGAGAGAAACGTGCAAGATCGAGTCTACCCCTCGAGTTGCCGGAACGATTAACATGGCGCACGAACGTGTGTGTATGAAAGGTTCTCAGTCATATGTGCCGTTTGTACGTAATTTGAAAGACCAGTTAGAGCTATAAATCAAGTAAATCAGTTCAAACGGCAGATGAACAAAGCTAACAGCCTTGATAATAACAGAAAGAAAAAAATAGCAATAGTCCGTAACTTCGTTTTTTATCCAGGACACGACAATAATTAGGACTGGATCAGATATATTGTATTGCATTGTATCGTATAGACATTTGCATACAATGCATAATATCGCATTTCAGTCAAAAAATGTGAGCGTAAAAAATAGAGGGAGAAAGAAATCAATACATGAAATAAGAAATCCACTCGTCGACTCGTAAAGAAAATAAATTAACTCATCCCGGAATAATCATAACGCACTAGGACAGGTTGCTCAGAAATTCAGCGAAAACTCGATCACGGTTTGTCAAATGCGTGCTAATTAAGGGATAGTGGAAATCCTATAGATATTGATTCTAGAGNTAAGAAAATGTGCGGCCAATCACTGCGAATATCACAATCAGTTTGAATGGTCTGACAATGAAACATGTACTTTCCGTCCAACTGTGTTTTCTCATGGAAGTCACGGTAAAACCACGGACGAAATAACCAGAAACGGTTGAGGTAGTTTGGTGTAATAAAATTCTACACAATCGCCCACTTTATACTCCACCTGCTCTCTTAACCGTTTCAACAATAGCATACAGGATGAAAAGGGATAGAGAGAGAGAGGGAGAGAGAGAGAAACGTGCAAGATCGAGTCTACCCCTCGAGTTGCCGGAACGATTAACATGGCGCACGAACGTGTGTGTATGAAAGGTTCTCAGTCATATGTGCCGTTTGTACGTAATTTGAAAGACCAGTTAGAGCTATAAATCAAGTAAATCAGTTCAAACGGCAGATGAACAAAGCTAACAGCCTTGATAATAACAGAAAGAAAAAAATAGCAATAGTCCGTAACTTCGTTTTTTATCCAGGACACGACAATAATTAGGACTGGATCAGATATATTGTATTGCATTGTATCGTATAGACATTTGCATACAATGCATAATATCGCATTTCAGTCAAAAAATGTGAGCGTAAAAAATAGAGGGAGAAAGAAATCAATACATGAAATAAGAAATCCACTCGTCGACTCGTAAAGAAAATAAATTAACTCATCCCGGAATAATCATAACGCACTAGGACAGGTTGCTCAGAAATTCAGCGAAAACTCGATCACGGTTTGTCAAATGCGTGCTAATTAAGGGATAGTGGAAATCCTATAGATATTGATTCTAGAGGGTATGGAACAAAAAGCGGATCGCGTAGAAATATGAGAGCGGCGCTTTGAAAGATCGTTGTGCAAAGCACGCGTATGCGGAAACAGAAAGAATTTTGTTTGCAATTTTCTCAAATGCTGATAGGTGTTGATCACGGATGATGGACAACTCAATTAGTGGTATGACTGACACACGGCTAATAATTGATAGCCCCCGGAGAACAGCTTTAAAGTCCTCTTCAAGTGAACCTGGGAAAATGACGAGCAAAGAGCAAAGAAGGATTGGAAAAACACCTTGGTATACAAATCAGGAGATGGTGCGTTGTTTCACCGTGTACTGTCGAAGCCTTCTGATTTGAAATGATAATTCTCGACGAGTTTTTACACAGGGAGAAATGTGAGAATTTCACTTGAGATTTTTATCAATAGCAACTCCTGGATATTTGACAGAATCAACCATGGTAAGTGTTTTGGGTTGATGGAAGACGTTTCGGATGGGTAGGCTCACGGACAGAGAGAGAGGGAAAGAGTGAGAACAGAAATTCGATGTGCTGAGATTTAAACCAGCTCGTTCAGAGAAATTGCAGATAGAAGATGGGTTGTTGGAAGAACTTTGAAAATCATCGTTGTTTTCACTGGCTTGAGAGAGGGCAACATCGTCAGCGTACTTAAACAGATGGAAGGGGGAGCTGGTTGATAAGACGCTGATGTAAGTAGAGAAGAGAAACGGTGGAGGAACAGCACCCTGTAGCACGTTTGAGTTGTTAATCAATGGTTTTGAAGTTTTACCGTCCATTCGTGTGCACTGGGTTCGGTTAGTCAAGTAATCAGACAGCCATGCTAATAAAGAACTGGAACAACCAAATGCTTCCAGTTTGTGAAGTAGAAGAGACCGTGGGACAAATAGTCTAGAAGGGTACAGTGGACGGATTTCATTGATGCATTTAAGGACTTACAAGTATGGTGAATGGAGGAGGTGAGAGCGTTCAGATTGGATCTGTTAGATTTATATGCAAACTGAAAAGGGTCGTCAGGGGGATACATGCAAGCTCGTAGGTGGTTGAGTACAGCACACATTGTCAGTTTAAGACCAAAATATGTTAAGGCGATGGAGCGAAAACGTTTTGCCAAAGCAGTAGAACTGCTAGGTTTAAGGATGGGAACAAGAGTGGCGGATGTCCAAAAGTCAGGGAAAGAAGAGGAGCTTAATGATGAGTTAATCAGAGTAGTAAATGCATCCGTCAGTGTAACAGCAGCATGCCTTTTGAAGATCTGAGGAGAGACTGTCGAACCAACCCCTGTGATAATTTTAGTGGTGCAGAGAAGGTCGAACATTTATTCTCTGGTAAAACTTGTGACTGTCATATAATCACCCTATCCAAATATCACCGGGTTATAGGTGGAAGGATGGTGAAATCCCGATTAATTTTGTCAACATACGCATGCGTTTTCGTATGCTTCTTCTTCTCACAAAACAGTCGAATGCCGTGTCATAGGAATTGATTACTGTTGCCACTCAGGAGTTTTTTGGCGAATGTAGCGTCGATGTGTTGAATTTCAGCTTTCATAAGGTTGAAAATATACCACATGCTCGCGTTATTACGAGATTTGTAGCAATACTTCTTGCATCGTCTTGAAGATTTCAGTTCCTGGGTGGAGATACGACTATTTAAAGTGAACAGTGTTTCTGAGGGCCAGCAGATATCAACGAATGCGTTGGCCATCTCTGTGAAAAGTTTGTCATTGTCATTGAGCAGGGGTTCAAAAGAGAAACAAGCAGAGGCGCGTGAAAGTGATTTCTGAAGACGAATAAAGTTGTTGCATAAAAAATTGCGGAGGTGAACTTGGATTTGACCTGTTCGCTTGAAGGAATGGAAGGCTGACCTAGAATATATCTTGGGCCTTGACAGAAGCAGACAATGATCACTACTTGAAATTGAAGCACGCACTTACAGGGAAAATAAATCAAGGTGGTTGGTAATTACTCTATTTAAAATGGAGCCGCCCCTTGTGGGAGAGACGGAGAGGTCAGTCAATTCAAACACAGTCAGTGGCAGGATAGATGTATGATTGAAATCACCTACAATAATATGCAGATTATCCTCAAGAAGAGGAACAATAAATGCTAGAAGAGAGTTGAAAAAAATGCGACATTTTGCTGCGAGCTAGAAGGGGCAATGTATAGACTGGTTATGATAGTGCTTGTATGGCCAGAAAATCTGCAGTGACACTGTCAAGAAACAATCAATTCCTTTTAGCGAGTACGTAAGCATAATTTCGAACTCGCTAGACCAGAAGGAGTTTATTCATTCTGTCATACTGCCTTCAGTCTTCTTCTTGTCCGAAACTCTGTCCTGTCTATGGAGTCTGAAGTTGTCTATCGACACGAGTGAATCAGCGACATCCAGGTACAGCCAAGATTCGTGTATGCAGATGACACACATATGAACAAGGATCAGTGATTGAAGTGTGAGGGATAGATATGACATTTTCGTAAACAGAGAGTGGATGTAGGACATTCTGGCCGGAGGGAACCATTTTAGTGCTCCCTGCCAGCCAGTAGATGAGGTACAACAATGCGTGATCCCAGTCCATGCTGAGAAACAATAAGGTTTTTAAGTAACAATAATTCCGACGGACTCTAGCGGCGAACGAAGTCCATATGGGAACCAAAATTCCCGCAAGAAAACAACGAAATAGAATTTTGTGTTTCATGCCCGATTCCCCTCCTGGAAATTACTCAAAAAACGTGAAATGTAAACGTTATGTGCATGATAATCCGGTTTTTGCTGATAAGAAACACTCCATTGAAATATTCAGTCAATTTCGAGAAGTATACCTATACCCTTCAGTCACAAAATGGTAACACTGGACCTGCTAGATATCATGAACACAAGATGTGCACATGGCATAGTGCAAAAGACAGCCCTTCTCAAATCAGCTCCGAGTGGTTAACGCATCCGGTTTTCCCGTTCTACTCCAGTCACCGATAAATGGGTATCTTAGAAACCGTTTTATGCAGAGCTCCAAATATATAAACGACAGATCAAGTGCGGAAGGACGAATAGTCCGTACCAGAGACTCTCACAGCTAACGGTTACCTTGATAAGGTTATCGAGATTTAAAAAAAAAACTCCAGTTGACTTGGAGGGGAAAAGGTTTATCATAATAACCCCGGCTTTCAAGGATGAACATATGTTCAATCACGTTAACCAAAACCTTGTGTGTGCCGAAACATGTCTACCTATCGGTTAAGTGAAAATTTTATGCAACCAAGGGTGTGAATCTCAACACAGTCGTTATAGGTGCCGAACATAAACGTCTCTTATGGGATTGCCCGTCTTGCCTGACGTTGCGTGGATGGAGATATAGACAGAACCGACCTGTGCCTCGATCAGCCAATGGTGGAGCACGAGTGTGGTCAACGAAACAGATGACTCATCCTTCGAAGGAACATAAAATGAACACGGCTAATCTGGCCCCGCCGATCGCGAAACATCTTGTGGCATTCGGTTACTTTACAGTTTCTCATTTCACTATTATTTCTTCTGAATTCAGTCTTGAGGTGTTATAGACTTCCCTCGAATGGACGCTCCAGTTGGCCGTATGAAAGAGTACCCGTTACTGTTAGACACATGTGAGACCTCGTCGATCACTAGACTGAAGCCCTCACCGTGTACGCAGAAAACTCTTAATCGATAGTATTTACCTACTCTGGCTTTAGCCAACAAGCCTTCATTTGTGGACGTTGTTTGCTTTTATCGCATTGCTCCTTGCTTCGTGCAAACGTCAATTGATATGCTTTACATGCGCGACTGAGAAGACCAAAAGAAATGCTTGCATCTCGCAACCCTCGCTTTTTGTTCGTTCTATTCAAACTTATTCATAACTACTATTTTGACAGGCTTTACCTGCTGTTCGTGACAGCTGTTTTCACTAAACGTTTGTCATTCATACCCGGTTCAGCTCCCACTGTTATCGTTCTCCCGCTATCCAGGAGGGTCCTACAGTTTCAGCCGTCACTTGCTGTGCAATGACCCACCCCTCTCTTTTTGAGTGTCTAAACCCGTTTGTCTGTCCTGTCCAGGGCCGTGGTACATAATTCTCCGATAACCCAGACACCTACCTGTCGAGTTTGGTCGTTCCTCTGTCTCGAAATATGCTCTTCAAGGTGCTAATAATATCTATAAGTCGTTATCATAGGTTCCCACTATCTCAAGTGAAAACACTCAGAGTCCACTAGCAAACAGAGATTCTTATTTATCAAGTAACCTCATTACACATCTCTAAGTTGCGTTGCTTGTTTTATTGCACCCGTGATACTGCTATCATATCATCGGTTGTCCGGGCCCCGCTTTGGTTGGTCTACCTTGATCGATGCATTTCTCGTGATTTAGCTCATGGAGTTATAGTCCAATCCGGACCGTCCATCCTGATTGGTTAACCCAGCTCATTATATGGCATTCCCCGTACTCTAGCCTTGCCATCGCGCCGTGATGTCGGCTGACCGCTGGTAGCCAATGGGATGACGCGGTCACACTGCGATCTTGCCTTCTGCACCTGCAGTCTGGACAGATCGCCTCCGTATTGATCGTGACTTGTCTGGCATGTTCCAGCGTCGCACAGCCACCGATAACCAATGAATCAGACCCAGGCACAAAGCCAATCACACTACCATTCCGTCACAGTTACCCGAGCCTGAATGGGGTTGATCTTATTACTTGGTGGACTGTAAACTTTACTTTTGCTCACCAATTGTTTAGTCGATCATCACTGTGGTATGATTTGTCAATAAATGAATATACTTTGTTCATTTGTAACTGGTTCCGATTGCAACAGCAGGTTACCATGACTTTGTGATTATCTGTCGCTGCTTAGCGGTCAGCGTAGTGCTGACTTAAACCAATATCACTAAAGGTTCAGGTCACTTGATCCAGGCCACTGGGCCCAATCGAACCTAGGTAGGCAAGAAACATGTACGTGAGGACGACAGGTACCCGGGTCATACCTGGTTCAGTGTGGTTATTGCAACTTGTAATATGCCTATTTAAAGGTTGCACAGACAAAATTGATGCCACTGAACATTCTATATTTGACGGGTACCAAATCATTATGGAGACAAGAATATATTCACATTTGTACGATTGATCAACGCTAGGCATACCGATTGTTTCTCTTCACCAGCGCCAATCGTATTGTCTCCACGGCCAAAAAAGATAACCTTAAAAACTACTCGCATATGAACATGACACCGGTGTCGATCTTTTCAGATTTTCTAAGCAAAATGTGAATTACCCCTCACACACACACACACACACATACACATATAGACAGAGATAGAGAGAACACAGGACTCAGACAAGAGCCACACATTGAGTCGCGGCCGTCGAAGCATCCAGTTTTATTATTATTTGACTCCTTCCTTCCTCTATCTGTCCCGCTCTCACTTTCATACTCATTCGTTATCCAACTTACTTTGTCATGGCCTATTTTCGTAGTATCCCCTTACTCACGTCCAATCATCAACACTGGGTACGATGAATCACCAGAGCAAATCAGTTTAGCATAATGGGGTGAGAGAAGCGCCAATGAATAGGTTGATTCACACAAGACTAGCTCCGGCGGGCAATCATCGACTGACCGAGGGCTTCAACATTGGTAGTTTACCATTGCCAGTTTACGGAGCAATTCTGATGATACCAGGATATATCATACTTTAAAATGTTCAGTTAAAGAACAACCGTCGATATTGCATCTGTGATCGTGAAATTTTCGCCTACTCAGATCTTATAACTGGATGGCAGATGTATCAGGCATGCACCACAAAACCAGGGTCAACCATCCGTCGATGGACATTTTTACCTTGTATCTCGTTACTCCTCTCAATAGGGGCACTACAACACACATTGTTTCCAGTTAGTGTCCCGCCCACCTGGGTTCTGCTGCGCTGACCCGCGGTGGGAGGATTCGAGCTGGCATACTGGAGTGTTGGAAAGTCACCTTGCTGATCATGCGCGACCATCGAGGTCACTTTCAAGTTGATAAGAGACACGAGAGGTGGCAAGGCTGCGGCCGGCCTTGAAAAGATTATCCCCCCTCGTCGGACAAACTGCTACTGTGAGCCATACAACGGCGCGAGTCAAAAGTGGTTGCGCTTTAGCAGTGAATAGTCACTGTGCAAACCCAGTGCGTGTTATTAATCAAAGGTCAACCAAAATAGACTGTTCACCAAAAGAATGAGACTAAATCGTCTAAATGATCAAGTCCATCACCCGCTTCATTTGGCACGGACAATTGGGATGCGGGGGAAGGAAAGTAAACTATTGTATCGTCGATTTAGTGATAAACGACTGCAGGCACCACGTATGAAAATGTGGAGATAATCGGAATGGGTGGGTAATCAGTGCCCGCGGAATTTTGCTTAATACAAAATACGGGTTTAGCTCGCCATTTTAAACGGAAAGGAATGATGTTCTTGAATAGAGCTGCCGTCACCCTAATTTAATTGAATGTGTTGATGAAGCCCACTGCAGGAGAAGGCAAGCAGGGCGGTACACCCATGCGAAGCAAGGGAACAAGTTAGATTTGCCGACGACCGACAAACATGTGCGCAATCCTTTTTTGAGGTATCGTCAAACAATACTCGCATTCCGACTAACTGTTTCGACTGTGCTGGTAACCTTTGGATTCGCTTTTTGATCCACAGTCCCGCTGATTTTATCCATTCCACGCGATCCACACGGCCTGACCTGCAGCACCCAACCTGGAGGATCTAGATGTTAAACCGGGGTCTATCGCTTGTTTACTAACAGGACTTCCTTTGCCTACCGTGAGATGATTTGCTATAGTCTTTTGCCCAACAGCCTTTGGCAGGTTTGTGTTACCAGTACTTCGATCTCCCTATGTTGAGACGCATTCTATCTGCACACTCCCACTCACTCATATTGTTCATCCACCAGGAAAAATGCCTCAACCACAAGATCATTTTTGTGGGTGGAGTATTAAGGACACCATAAATTACGATTATCTTCAACTCTCTCCCTCGAGCGACATGATCTAGATCCCACTAGATACTTGACTGAATGAGTGGCTGCCCGCCGAACTACGCCTTTCACTCGTAAACCTCAGGCCATCCAGTTAACCAGACTCGAATTTCGTTCTCGTTGGAGTCCATCACCTACGTGCTACGATCGTTGTGACAAGAGTTCAAACCTGAACTTTTGATCGAGAAGCTAACAATCAGCTCATGTAGGGGTTTAACTAGACTTGTTAAGTGAAGTTTCATTCAACTGTTTGCCTCAGGAAGTGCTAGCATTACCACATGGGAGACAGGGGGAAGTGCCCCTTTAAGCACGGTTCGCCAACTCGATGTCTTTGAGATAACTGAGGGAAAAGCAGAGAACAACAAATATCTTTACAAATGTCACGAAGTTGTTCCGGCGGAGAATTGCAGCTCAGCAGCATAGGGGTGTTTTTCAGAACTAGAAAAAAGAGCATGATTAAGAGAGCTCATAGAATCGTCGGGTTCCACGGGCAATCAACAAAATATTCACTTTGGAATTAATTCTTCTTCCTGTTTCTTTACGAAGGACAGTTGTCTCCACGTCGACATTTCTGGTGATAATACTAGAGTAGACAGAAAATTTACCATCCCCGACTGCTCAAAGCGTTCGGCTTTTGGTTCCGTCAACTTAATGCACGGAACATTTGGTTTCATACGAAGATTCTTTTTAGCAGAGAACTCTGTGTTCTACTGAAAGAATTATTCAAAATGAGTGAACCATCACCACAGGTCCTAGAGATTTATCAAAAAAAATTCAAACTTACCTGTCGGCTTTCAGTTTTACTCGTAAAATAATACTAAAAGTTCTCGATACCACAGTTTTATCCTGTCCAAAAATAAAAACTTAACCTTTTCTCGTCTTCTCTCATCCTTGTTGCATCATCTTCGGTCCATGCGTGGCAATTCTCATTCATGCATGATTAGTCTCGGTCTCTAGCTACTTTATCGGTTTACCAATGATGTGAATCATTCATACGAATTCAAGGAGAACAAATTGAACGTTATCATGCTTGACTGACTGTTTTCGAACTAGTCCTTATATGGACCAATTTCAGGTCGTTTGGTTAATCCAACTCTCCGGAAGCACCAGACTTGCACTTCATTTTCATTACAGCTCGCTATTGGCAATTACCAGTCATCGCCCCGAGACCTCCACGTGGGAGGCTCGTTTGTTGCCAACGTATAACCAGCTACCGTTCCGGGTAGTCACTGTTGCTGGGTTAGATTTGTTCAGATATGAAAGCCGTAGTCCGAGAAGTCAGTCCAACAGTAACATCAATCGTACCTACTACCGGCAAGCAACTGGGAAATACGTTACGGAATTGCGAACCTACAGTTGCAAGTGCGAAATCCACGGCAACATTTAACTACAAGGCGAAAAATTCATCTCCAACAACTTAAGCATAGCATTTCCAAATGCCTTAGTATAGGCGGGGATGGGTAACTGAAGCTTCGAAATAGCTACGCGCTGTGAACGCCTCTCGAAATGCTCCCAAATGACTGGCGTCTCACTTTGTCTCTGCTTAAGAAGTCTTTCACACAGGCTTTGCATAGTAACGATGTTTCATCTAAAGTACCGGGACGAACGTGAATACCCAGGAGATATGGTTGAATCCAAATTCCAAATCAATCACGGACGCCGTACGAGGAATACTACGGTATGTTCACCGGTATTTGTGGTTAAATGGTGTACTGAGCACCCAGGATTTTCAACCCCATCCGAAGGGCCCATGAAGAAGCCATTCAGTCACTTGTTCCCAGTGGGTTTCCTGACCCTCAGGTTGTCCTACTGCATTGTGGATTAAGCCACCCGGCCAAAGGGTGGGGGTGGTGTCCGCCAGGTCATCTCCCTAGTTCACTTTGGGCAATCGGGCAGAATGAAGCCAATCTCGGTGGATAGCCGATGATGCGGGGATCGACAATGGAAGAACCAGCATGTATGGTGAACTCTACACATTTTTCACTCCTTTTTCTCGCTCACTGTTTTCGTCCTCCACCAAGATTCCAATTGTAAGTAAGCAGCATACAGAAACAAATACTTGGATTTGTATTCCTTTTATTCGGCGAGAACCGGTGAATATTTTTCATAATAGGCCGCAGGCTTTGAAGTTATCTAGCCCTCAGACAGGCTGGAAAGTCACTCGATATTCATGGGGTTCCGACTGCTGAGCTTGGCGTTTAGATCGTGAATGCTTCACCGCCAGTCTAGATGGCATCGTCAGCAGCTGTATTCACAATATCACCTCTACGGGTGATGACATATTTGCGACGTAAACGCCAAGCCCAGCGGTCTGAATCCCATGAAAACCAGCAACCTGAGCAACGACTAACACAAATTTTCAAATCCATTGAGTCATTCGATATCCGATTTTGAGTCATATGTGTCTCAACCACGAGGCAATACGACTCCTGTTGGGAGAATACAATGAAATTAATTCACAACAGCTTGACGCTTGGATTGTTAGAATTCCAACATCAGTGAACGAAGGCAGTAGATGGGACCATAATTATCCTTTAGCAATTTTCCGATCATTTTGTTATGGCAACTGCAGTATGAAATTGCATTTACTTTATTCTCCAAGGGATCTTTGAATTTTGACAATAATATTCACAGGTTAGGTACGTCACTAAATCATCACGTCAGAACGTGAAACATACTTGGATAACAGCAAGATTCATGCCGTGATACGATTTTCTACGCAGCGAACCCCGAAACGAAGAGTGCTTTCAACCGATTTACGTCAAGCTGAAAGAACCCCCTCTACTCAGGATATCATGTATAACAAATTCTAGTACAGTAAAACACGAAACTTCATTCGAAGACACTGCAGATTTTGAATATAGGCTACTTTCTTAGAGTGAAGGAAAGTCCCCGTTATCACAACGACGTCCGGAATGCATTCTCTTTTAATCCATTTGTAAGGCTTTTCTCATTTAATTCGTATAAAGGTGAACAACTTGGACTTGAACAAGTAACTTTGCGACCATTTTGTGATGCGACTGACTTCTTCAATGAAAAACTTTCTCGGCATTGTCTAGTTACTGAATCTAATGTAGATTGTAATCTCGCATAGTGCGAAATGCTGTAAAAGAATAAACAAGACATTTTAAATCGATCGTGGCGTTCCAATTAGTTCATTGTCTTCTGCACTGTGGTACGAAACGATGACGACACAAACAATTACCACGGTGCCCTAAAGTGACATTGAAGCTAGGTCAACCTTCTTATAAGTCAATATCCTCCTTTAACTAAGACATTCCTGTTCACGGTCAACTATGGTTACCAAACCCTAAGTTCCTCGGTTAAGAAATAATTATTTTCAGCCTATAAATAAAACCGCAATCATGAATGTAATATTCGATAAAATTAATGTTTCTGTTCAACAGGCGAGCTTGTTATCATTATTGAATGTAAACTAGGATAAAAACTTTCCGAAGAATTAGTGAAATTTTCGTGCTCCAGCAGGATTTCATTTTTCATGATCAGACACGTCTGCCTAAGCCGTCAGGGTCGCTCATATTTAAATGGCCTTATTACAGTTTACAAATAAATGTAATAAAGGACGTTTGTGGCCAAATACGTGATATTTGGTGATACCTCTTTGTACGTCGTAAGTACAAGAATCCTAAGAACAATAGCAGAGGAAATTGTGGTATTTCGACCTGGAACTAGTATGCGGTATTCGGTCAGTCACGCTAACGAGCGGATACGAGTCACCAGTATGTGCTGAATTGGCATCGACTCAGGATTCACGATTGAAGTCTACAAGAAAACCACCAGAGAACGGGTACAAGTTTGAAAAATTCTTACAGTTGATGAATTTATATACAAGGTTGTAAATATTCCGACTTGCGGAGTCCATTTCATCCGGTCACCTTGGATTTTATGACCGCTTGTCATTACGATTCTCATTGGCTGTTTGTCTACGCAGACCAGTGTGGAGCAGCCTCGGACTGTATCACGTGACTTAAATCTTGATTCACCACAGAAATTTTTGAATGCACCACAGTCGACCGTACTCCCATGAGGTGCAACTCGATGGGGGTTCTGGCCCCCTCAGCGTTAAAACATCCTGCGCTCTGTTGGGTCTCTAAACGAACAGCATCAGTCACAGGCAGAAAGTATCGTTCAAATTAGTGCTGCAAATTCCTCGATAGTATCTGATTAAAGTCCCAAGAATGCTTTGGCAACCTGGTACTTTAGCTCTTTATCTTGTTTTCCATTTCATTTCATCACGTTCATTTTACAAATCGGACCAATTGCTTTCCAATCTCTTTCTGATATGCGACTTGATCCATTAGGTGACTCACCAAATTGTGGCCGTTTTTAACGGATAGAAACGCACACAAGTGTTTCAATTTCTCGTCTATGCCAAAGTCTAACAGTACTTATTCCGTCGACAGAGGTTGGGTAAGGTAATTCATTGGACATGTGGTATTCTGACTAGTTAAAGCGGATCGATTGATCTACCACTGAGCTTCGTCACAAACTCGACAGATCCGTAAATCTCAACAATAACAAGGTGAATGACTGGCATAAGTTACCCTCTGCCATCTGACTGTTGTAATAATTATAACCAAAAAACTCCGGAGAGTAAATTGTTTTGTTTTTTAGAATATTGCCTTTCTCGTTGAAGCGCCAGCTGAAAACATCAATCTTGGGCAACTTCTGGTCGCTTTTTTCTTCTGCTTTTGCCTCAAAGATCTTCAACAAAGTGTCCACTGTCCTCGATTTTAGTCTTCTAGTCTGTCAACAATTTCGGCAATCTGTGCAACCGGCACCGGCAGTCTCAACACATACGTAGTCCACCCAAGCGGCCTAAACCGCAGAGACACTCACCATTAAACTGAAAGCCTCAAACTCCCAGTTAGAAACCATACAGTGAAATGCGAGTAACTGTCGTTGGGCGGTTTTGTACAACCTCTCATTAGTAATTTAATTTAAACGTTTTGTGAAAGAATTAATTCCTGCCAACCAATAGCTAACGGCCTTTCGAATTAGTTCGATTATGAAATCGCACGAACAGACACATGTACATACGCGCAGCTGAAAACAAGTTTTATTCCTTGTCTTTACCGTGAGACGGCAAGTTCTCATTATCTTATCAATCAAGCTACATTTATTCTGAACTCCGCCTCGTAGTAAATAACCACTGATCCGCTTCTTAACTAACTAACTAACTAATTAACTAATTTACTATCAAACGAACAAACGAACAAACAAACAGACTAACTAAATAACTAAATACCTAACCGACCAACTGACTAACCAGATAGTTAACTACGTACATGAACAGCTCATTTCACAATTATCACTTAGTGACGGGTTTCGGTTAAGTTACACATGCCCTCGTTACTCTTTTTAACACGGTACATTACGGAAGAAGTAACAAAAGTGCATTTTCCGAAAAGCTGACTTACAGTGTTTGACTGTTTCTGCTACGAGCGCAGTTACCAAGACCCTGGTGATGGTGAACAAAACGAAGCCGAGAAAGGGTTTGATCATTATGCACTTCTACTCTTAGGGGCCGTAGGCAGCGATTATGGCTTGACAGGACGAGGTGTAGTTAGGATTCTCTGTCCAAATGATTTGGATTGATCTGAAACTAGCCAAGTTTAATCTCTAGTTTAAGGGAGGAAACTGTTTTCGCGCTTCCCTTTGCACTACTTTTTCACTATACATAATGTGCACTATTGGTCTGTCTACTACAGACAGTGGAGAAATAGGTAGCCACTGACTCAATAGAAAATCAAAAGAGAGCAGCATCTTTTTATACTGGAAGATGGCATACGAAATTTTTGTGGGATTGTCAGCGTAGGGGGTCAAGCCATCGGTCCAGAAAATGCCCATTTTTAGATCCAATCGACACAATTCCAATTTATAAAGTTTATCAGTTCACGTTATTCCCAGTCTGACCCGGGGTACGACAAAATCAATGTAATTTTCACCGATCTGTCAGGCAAGTAAATCGTTTGATGAACGATTCAAACTTGTTGCAGCGTAGTATATTGATAATTACTGTTCGGCTGATAAGACTGATCAACCGTCGGCCCAGTTATGTAGTGCGAACAGCCGGCCCACATTTTCTCTTGTTGACAGCTGACTGAGGGCGCGAGAAAGTGATGGCCGATTTTACTTTTGTTCGCACTCTAAACTATGGAAAACAAAGACCGGTCCGCCTTCTTCGTTTCCAGGGTTAAGGGCACATGGCATAGTGGACGGTCACCTGCGTGTCCGTGCGTACAAACAAGCACACAACTTCTAAACACGTACGAGCATCGTTCGCGCATCCTCTCATGCAGGGTTGACATACGGCTGAGAAACTCGGTCAGTTGGACATTGCTCGAGGACAGGCAAACAAAGAATGACGGTTACTGTTGTGCATTTGTACGTGCGTACAATGCTAGGCGAACAAACCGGCCCACAGCTGTTCCCGACATCTGTATTATCGACCGGTGTTGGAAACAACCAATCAGGTCTAAACCTGGCAGCTGGGTTGATGTGCAATTGGGTGGAACCTTAACTACTGATTTTTCTGTGGGATACGGACAATTCACCGAAGCACAAAATAGGTTTTTTAATATGTGTGTGTGTGTGGAGAGAAGGGTGTGTGGTGACTGAAGTTGTACTAATTCGAGACGCAATTGCCCACATTGTTTTTCCGGCGACTTATTCGAACAATAAATGGCAAAACATAAGTGGTCTAGCGTAAGTTCAGTATTGAACGAAACCAAGCAAGAAAAAATAAATCTACAGTACAACCTTCCCGGGATAGTCGAAACGTTCACGAAACTCATACTCAACTGACAGTGTTCTATTCTGGTATTACCAACTTTCCCGTGGTATGCAATAGTTAGCTACTTTTCTCGATCGATTCATGACGTGTCATTAATTATAATTCTAATATACTCAATAATATACGGTTTGTGATTATATGACAGTCTCTTGCAAGTTGCGTGCTTTAGTTTCAAGTAAATGCAGTGACAAAATGGGTCGGAATAAAAATGAGACAAGAAGAGGTGAAAGAGGCGGGTTCAAGATTTTGATCCTTCTAATAATTGAAAAGAAATAGCAAATACCGGGTTTGCTAATCTGGTTAGCATAGTAAGGGATTGAAAAAATTTCCAAAGGTCAGATATTATCAAATTTTACCATGAAAATTCCCCGGCTCAGTTTCAGAATGAAACAATGCTCGTTGATTTGCCCACTTTTGCCATCTGTTTCACCAAAGGATCAGAGACATCCTAAGAAAATGTGCGGCCAATCACTGCGAATATCACAATCAGTTTGAATGGTCTGACAATGAAACATGTACTTTCCGTCCAACTGTGTTTTCTCATGGAAGTCACGGTAAAACCACGGACGAAATAACCAGAAACGGTTGAGGTAGTTTGGTGTAATAAAATTCTACACAATCGCCCACTTTATACTCCACCTGCTCTCTTAACCGTTTCAACAATAGCATACAGGATGAAAAGGGATAGAGAGAGAGAGGGAGAGAGAGAGAAACGTGCAAGATCGAGTCTACCCCTCGAGTTGCCGGAACGATTAACATGGCGCACGAACGTGTGTGTATGAAAGGTTCTCAGTCATATGTGCCGTTTGTACGTAATTTGAAAGACCAGTTAGAGCTATAAATCAAGTAAATCAGTTCAAACGGCAGATGAACAAAGCTAACAGCCTTGATAATAACAGAAAGAAAAAAATAGCAATAGTCCGTAACTTCGTTTTTTATCCAGGACACGACAATAATTAGGACTGGATCAGATATATTGTATTGCATTGTATCGTATAGACATTTGCATACAATGCATAATATCGCATTTCAGTCAAAAAATGTGAGCGTAAAAAATAGAGGGAGAAAGAAATCAATACATGAAATAAGAAATCCACTCGTCGACTCGTAAAGAAAATAAATTAACTCATCCCGGAATAATCATAACGCACTAGGACAGGTTGCTCAGAAATTCAGCGAAAACTCGATCACGGTTTGTCAAATGCGTGCTAATTAAGGGATAGTGGAAATCCTATAGATATTGATTCTAGAGGGTATGGAACAAAAAGCGGATCGCGTAGAAATATGAGAGCGGCGCTTTGAAAGATCGTTGTGCAAAGCACGCGTATGCGGAAACAGAAAGAATTTTGTTTGCAATTTTCTCAAATGCTGATAGGTGTTGATCACGGATGATGGACAACTCAATTAGTGGTATGACTGACACACGGCTAATAATTGATAGCCCCCGGAGAACAGCTTTAAAGTCCTCTTCAAGTGAACCTGGGAAAATGACGAGCAAAGAGCAAAGAAGGATTGGAAAAACACCTTGGTATACAAATCAGGAGATGGTGCGTTGTTTCACCGTGTACTGTCGAAGCCTTCTGATTTGAAATGATAATTCTCGACGAGTTTTTACACAGGGAGAAATGTGAGAATTTCACTTGAGATTTTTATCAATAGCAACTCCTGGATATTTGACAGAATCAACCATGGTAAGTGTTTTGGGTTGATGGAAGACGTTTCGGATGGGTAGGCTCACGGACAGAGAGAGAGGGAAAGAGTGAGAACAGAAATTCGATGTGCTGAGATTTAAACCAGCTCGTTCAGAGAAATTGCAGATAGAAGATGGGTTGTTGGAAGAACTTTGAAAATCATCGTTGTTTTCACTGGCTTGAGAGAGGGCAACATCGTCAGCGTACTTAAACAGATGGAAGGGGGAGCTGGTTGATAAGACGCTGATGTAAGTAGAGAAGAGAAACGGTGGAGGAACAGCACCCTGTAGCACGTTTGAGTTGTTAATCAATGGTTTTGAAGTTTTACCGTCCATTCGTGTGCACTGGGTTCGGTTAGTCAAGTAATCAGACAGCCATGCTAATAAAGAACTGGAACAACCAAATGCTTCCAGTTTGTGAAGTAGAAGAGACCGTGGGACAAATAGTCTAGAAGGGTACAGTGGACGGATTTCATTGATGCATTTAAGGACTTACAAGTATGGTGAATGGAGGAGGTGAGAGCGTTCAGATTGGATCTGTTAGATTTATATGCAAACTGAAAAGGGTCGTCAGGGGGATACATGCAAGCTCGTAGGTGGTTGAGTACAGCACACATTGTCAGTTTAAGACCAAAATATGTTAAGGCGATGGAGCGAAAACGTTTTGCCAAAGCAGTAGAACTGCTAGGTTTAAGGATGGGAACAAGAGTGGCGGATGTCCAAAAGTCAGGGAAAGAAGAGGAGCTTAATGATGAGTTAATCAGAGTAGTAAATGCATCCGTCAGTGTAACAGCAGCATGCCTTTTGAAGATCTGAGGAGAGACTGTCGAACCAACCCCTGTGATAATTTTAGTGGTGCAGAGAAGGTCGAACATTTATTCTCTGGTAAAACTTGTGACTGTCATATAATCACCCTATCCAAATATCACCGGGTTATAGGTGGAAGGATGGTGAAATCCCGATTAATTTTGTCAACATACGCATGCGTTTTCGTATGCTTCTTCTTCTCACAAAACAGTCGAATGCCGTGTCATAGGAATTGATTACTGTTGCCACTCAGGAGTTTTTTGGCGAATGTAGCGTCGATGTGTTGAATTTCAGCTTTCATAAGGTTGAAAATATACCACATGCTCGCGTTATTACGAGATTTGTAGCAATACTTCTTGCATCGTCTTGAAGATTTCAGTTCCTGGGTGGAGATACGACTATTTAAAGTGAACAGTGTTTCTGAGGGCCAGCAGATATCAACGAATGCGTTGGCCATCTCTGTGAAAAGTTTGTCATTGTCATTGAGCAGGGGTTCAAAAGAGAAACAAGCAGAGGCGCGTGAAAGTGATTTCTGAAGACGAATAAAGTTGTTGCATAAAAAATTGCGGAGGTGAACTTGGATTTGACCTGTTCGCTTGAAGGAATGGAAGGCTGACCTAGAATATATCTTGGGCCTTGACAGAAGCAGACAATGATCACTACTTGAAATTGAAGCACGCACTTTCAGGGAAAATAAATCAAGGTGGTTGNCTGTCTCTTATACACATCTAGATGTGTATAAGAGACAGGTGCAGAGAAGGTCGAACATTTATTCTCTGGTAAAACTTGTGACTGTCATATAATCACCCTATCCAAATATCACCGGGTTATAGGTGGAAGGATGGTGAAATCCCGATTAATTTTGTCAACATACGCATGCGTTTTCGTATGCTTCTTCTTCTCACAAAACAGTCGAATGCCGTGTCATAGGAATTGATTACTGTTGCCACTCAGGAGTTTTTTGGCGAATGTAGCGTCGATGTGTTGAATTTCAGCTTTCATAAGGTTGAAAATATACCACATGCTCGCGTTATTACGAGATTTGTAGCAATACTTCTTGCATCGTCTTGAAGATTTCAGTTCCTGGGTGGAGATACGACTATTTAAAGTGAACAGTGTTTCTGAGGGCCAGCAGATATCAACGAATGCGTTGGCCATCTCTGTGAAAAGTTTGTCATTGTCATTGAGCAGGGGTTCAAAAGAGAAACAAGCAGAGGCGCGTGAAAGTGATTTCTGAAGACGAATAAAGTTGTTGCATAAAAAATTGCGGAGGTGAACTTGGATTTGACCTGTTCGCTTGAAGGAATGGAAGGCTGACCTAGAATATATCTTGGGCCTTGACAGAAGCAGACAATGATCACTACTTGAAATTGAAGCACGCACTTACAGGGAAAATAAATCAAGGTGGTTGGTAATTACTCTATTTAAAATGGAGCCGCCCCTTGTGGGAGAGACGGAGAGGTCAGTCAATTCAAACACAGTCAGTGGCAGGATAGATGTATGATTGAAATCACCTACAATAATATGCAGATTATCCTCAAGAAGAGGAACAATAAATGCTAGAAGAGAGTTGAAAAAAATGCGACATTTTGCTGCGAGCTAGAAGGGGCAATGTATAGACTGGTTATGATAGTGCTTGTATGGCCAGAAAATCTGCAGTGACACTGTCAAGAAACAATCAATTCCTTTTAGCGAGTACGTAAGCATAATTTCGAACTCGCTAGACCAGAAGGAGTTTATTCATTCTGTCATACTGCCTTCAGTCTTCTTCTTGTCCGAAACTCTGTCCTGTCTATGGAGTCTGAAGTTGTCTATCGACACGAGTGAATCAGCGACATCCAGGTACAGCCAAGATTCGTGTATGCAGATGACACACATATGAACAAGGATCAGTGATTGAAGTGTGAGGGATAGATATGACATTTTCGTAAACAGAGAGTGGATGTAGGACATTCTGGCCGGAGGGAACCATTTTAGTGCTCCCTGCCAGCCAGTAGATGAGGTACAACAATGCGTGATCCCAGTCCATGCTGAGAAACAATAAGGTTTTTAAGTAACAATAATTCCGACGGACTCTAGCGGCGAACGAAGTCCATATGGGAACCAAAATTCCCGCAAGAAAACAACGAAATAGAATTGACACAGAACTGCAGCGCAGCCAATCGGAGGGGGCGCGTGGCCAATGCCTGCGAATGAGAGGGAGTTGCCGCCTGCCAACAAAGTAGTAGCAGCATAAGTCGATATTACTAGACCGAAGCTCCATTCGAGGAATACTTTTGTGCCAATGACTACGACAACATATTCTTTTTTCTCGCACTTGTGCATTCACCATTCTGCTTGGCTGTTTGCAGATTCAGACGACAGGCGACTTATCCGCGGAACCATTAGTGATTAATTCCTGCTGTTTGCTTGTTTGGAAATTCAAAAGCACCAGCCCGGTCATTAGTCTATGCTCTGGCAGCGTATTTTGCTGCTTGGGGCCTGTAAATATGCTTACCTTTGGTTTGGTCTATTTGTCGTTTATATAGTTGAATATCTGCTTAGCATCTGCAACTAAGAGCCTATAAAAGAATGATGAGTTCGCGTTTGAATCACTTGGCGCATGTACTGATTTCAAGTACAAATAATACAGTTGGCTTCGTGTTATAAAGGTGCCTAATAAGGAACAGTGGAAACTGCACACTTGCGTGACTGAGATCGAACTGGGGTGCGGTATCCAGAGATGCTTGAAATAAGAGAGCCAAACAGCTTTTTTCTCACTGCTGGTAGCCATTCCTTGTATTCATTAGTGAATAACCAGGAAATCATGGGATTTCCGGCATCATTGCCATTCGATTAACTGAAGATATTATTACTCAGTCACGTGATCCCGGTTAATTTCCATGCAACGGAGAGTGACATTTCATTCCTTGATTCGTGGCCCCAACATGAAATTTTGTGATTTCATCCCAACACTAAAGGTCCAGGAGCCCAAATGCAACTTTGGAAATCAAATGGAGATCAAGTTAAGTGACCGTCTGATTGCTGATGCTAACCATCTTGAGATTCAGAACAAGCCGCTGCTCAAAAACAGGGACTAATATTTTCTGTGGCTCTGGCAACAAGTAAAAAAATCTGATGATGTCTCGACGTCACAGCCGAACATTCAGCTGTTCATTTTCAAAACATCTAGACTTGTTTGGCCGGTAGTCCACATGGTCGGAATTTGAAGCCCCCTGCTAAGAAAATGCCAGAATGAGAGACCGAGCCGGTGAATCGGTGCTTCTGTTCTGGTGAGTCCTATTTGCATTCCATACACCGGTTTCAAAATGTTGTATGCTAGTCATGCAAAAAGACAGGTCATTTACGGAAGGTTTTCTGCCAGTTCAAATACAGAGTAATGAACACGAATAACGAGGTTGCGGAAGAAGACATCAGCTACGTGCTAGAACTGAATCTGTCGACCGACTGCAGTCGGTTTCTTTGCCGAACTATTGAGTTACATATTGGATTGATTCTTCGGTTCACTATTGATGCGGAAAATTGCGAGTCAGTTATTCCCAAGAAAGTCCTTGACGCGATCCAGCTAAGTGTTCTTATCAAGCCTTGGTGTCAGTGGCCACCGTCTCAAGCTATTTGGTGAATCCATAATTCCGGTATGACTGGAGTGTAAATGCGTCTCCCTTCGTTTTTTGGTCTTGAGTGACAGTTCTCCCTTAGTGTTGAACTCCGCGCATGCTTTGGATCACTTTCTTTCACACTAGCCGACATCAGATGCTATCGCAGTCCAGTCGGCAATATAAAGAATGACCGCATAGCAATGCAACAAAAAGGTGGGGTGGCAGTAAATACAGCGATGCTGTCTGTTCTAAAGCAATAAGGGTTGCCGTACCACCGACGGAAAGGTGTCTTGAAGGCGATAAATAAGGTGGTGCAAGAGGGTAGTATTTCCCCGTGTCAATTTGGGAGTCTGGGCTACTCAGACTTTGGTAGCAATGGAAAGTGATCGGTAGGCACCTCCTATTTGTGATGACTGACGTCTGACCCTCAACCCTTGGTTGCCCAAATGGCTATTACTACAATGGAGACAGAAGATTTCACGAGCTTCCAGATTTTTAATAAACCCCAAAGCCGCAGCATTTCCACTTAAAGGTAACCTGGAGTGAAAATGTATACTCATTCCATGTTTTCGTGCCCTTCTGGGGGCATAAGGCACATACTTGACGTAACCTGACTTGACTACTCGGCAAATGATATTTCTCTAAAATCGACCTTGTTAATACATATTTCCAGATTCCACTATCAATCCAATCCAATCCAATCCATTGACTACAATTACTGCTCCGAGGGGTTTATTCCAGTTCAAATTTCGGCCTTTTAGCCTCCACACAACATCAGACATATTCCAAGCTGCCATAGACGAAGTGATCCAAGACTTAGATGGAGAGCGGGCTTACCAAGATGATGCCATCATCCTCGGCGCCACCGAAGAACAGCATGATTCACGGCTGGAATCCGTACTCAGTCGTCTGATCCGATGGATCGTCTCTATTAAAGCTACCAAGTGTAAGTTCGGAGTCTTAGAGCTGAAATTCCTTGACTTTAAAATCAAAGCGACCGGTTATCAACCAGATCCCGGGCGTCTGAAACAGCTAGTAGGAATGTAGTCACCGAGGAATCAGACCCACATACAGTGCTATTCCCGATTAATCTCCAGTTATGTAACAAGAACACTTCTGTCATTAGGCCAGTGGGAATGGGCCGTCGGGTGTGAGGGAATCTTGCGCAGCTTGATCAATGACATTGCTGATAGATCGGTGTTGGCTTCGTTTGCACCAAAAAGATCTGTGATGTTGTATCCGACTTGGGAATAGGAGCAGTTTTGGAACAGTTATTTGCATCTCCCGTTTACTCACTATAACAGAAGGAGAACATTCAAAGATAAAGAAAAATGCTCTGGCCTAATTCTGGGCAGTACATTGCCTTCACAAATACCTATTCACGACTGTCACTGGTTACCAGCCCTTCGGTTCATGTGCAGTCCAAATAAATCTCTAGCCAAGTCTATTGTAGCTATGGTCCAATAATGAAGTATTGCTTTTGCAGAATACAACTGCGACGGTGTTGATCGACCGGGCAAAGCGGCTCCACAAGCTGACTTCACATATTGGGGATTCTTAAGTATACAACCTGCTGGATTACTATGCCGCGGTCACCGACTGGTAATCTCACCTCCCTCTCAAAACGATTCTGGATAAATTGCGCAAAAGTCATCTTATAGTAGATAAAGTGAAATCATTGGCTAGACAGATGGGTAGGCAGTTAGAATTGGATGCCAAAATCCACACAATGACCAAGAACTGTGAAGCGTGCTTGAGCAAAGTTTATTTTCAACCAAATAGTTGGATTCCATGCCCTGAAAGCTACGTCCCGTGGGAGATTCATCACGCAAACTTCTAAGGTCCATTCTTGAACCCATATCATATATTGGCATTGATCGATTTCAACTACCAGTTGTCTGAGTTGTTTCTGAGACGTACTTCGAGTACGTCGTTCATGATTCAAGTACTGAGAAAATATTTCTTTCGCGAAAGGATCCTACAAGTCCTCATCACTAATAGCGCATGGGAGTTGGGTGCAACTAAACTGAAGTACTGGTTCGATCGCATTGAATACCGACACCTGCGTACAGTCCTAGGCAGCTCGTGTTCAAATGGCACAGGGAAGAACCTGTTGTGCGCCAATCCCAGAAAATTGCGGCACGTGGTGACTTTCATAGAAAACTTCCTCATGCGATACCAAAAAGCTTCACATGAATCCACAAATGAAATTCTGATGACAACGATGCACATTGAAATGTCTTGATTCGAGTGATTTGCCCCTAATTTCGTGGTAGTTAGCTTCATCCGTTCCATGAAATCCTAGTGGAACGATTAGTTAAGTCAACGGTAGAAATAACCGACTTGAAGGAAGCGACGGCTCGCCAGCGACATTCTGTAACGCACTGGAAAAGCGATTTTTGACGGGATTCCCTGGCTGAATAAATCAGATAAAAACAGAAAAATCAACGGGAGCCTGCAATGCAAAAAGGACGAAACTACTATGAAGCCTCTGAGAAAATGTGAACAGCGATGGATCCGTCGATCAAATGAACCATCCGTTTGTGTCTAAGTGTTACCAGCCTCAACGAGACATGGACCCCAAACGGCCAAGAGTAGAGTTCGTGATCACTTCTTCGAGGAGATAGCCTTGCCAGGTCATTTGCATGATCTGAAAATCACAGACGGACTGTTGTATAGTATCAAGAGCTCTGGGCCCAAATTGATCAACCCCTTTAGTCTCACGTCGGTCATTCTGCAATACACTCACGAACAGTTAGGTAATGTGGGCAGTTGAAAACAGAAGCCACAGTCCGGTATCGGAACTTGTGGCCTAAATTTCACGAGAGTGTTGCTCAGCTATGCGATAGCCGCTCAGTATGTGCAGTGGTAAAAAGATGGAAGCAGCACACCAAAGTGCCTCTGGAACCCATGAATGTTAGTGGTCCGAAAGAACTTGTGGGTGTATACCTCAGGGGTCATTACGGATCACACCACCAGGTAATCGATTCGTCTTCGCAATGAATGATGCAGTGGTTTGAAGTCGCGCCCATTTAAATCAAGAAGCTTCCTTTGTAGGGACATTTTTCTTGGACCGTCATGACGTTCCCAGCATTCTGCACTCTGATCGAGGTGCCGCATTTGAGCGTCAATTAAATCCTACTGGAAGTATGTTGGGGGCTGTAAATCCTGGACATTCCAACAAATTTGTACTATCCTGAGTCACATGGGTTGGTCGAATGAACTTATCACACTGTTAAAAATATACTGCAAACGCTGATTGGAAGGAACAATGCGGACCGGTGGGACAAGTTGTTACCAGCTTGCATGCTCGCGCATCGTTTGTTCATACTTACACTCAGAAGTTTTTATTCTGCTATGCTGACATATGGGACAAGGAGGTATTTACCGGGATGACGTCTTCTGCCCTTTCCCCGGGGGGAATGTTACCATTATCGCAATATATGCATGATCGTTGTCAGCGAGTGTCGACAGCATTCGAGACTGTTCGTAAATGTAATTCTGAGGCAAATCGAATACAAAGTTCATGTACCTGAAGACCACATTGACGACTACGTTTGTCTACTACGACTGAAGCCGCGCGTGGGAGCCTGAGCTAAGTTCCATCGGCCCTAGTAAGGATCACACGTATTCGTGTTCACCAGACCACCCTCGGTTTAGGTGACACATGATCTGGGCTACGGTTCGGCATACCAGTTAACCGTCCATTACAGCCAGTTGAAACCAGCTTATTAGGCTCGTGTACGTAACCTCGTTTCGCTTGTTCCGCATGGCAGCCTGCCCATCATGGAGAAAGACGTTGCTTGTAATGACGGTGTACTTGGGTCTAGCATTATCACTGAAGACAATGCTGCTCTTGAGGGGAAGCAGTGTACGGAGGAAGAGACCACTATAGGGCCTTCAAAACTAGTAGCCTCTTAATCCATGTATGTTTCTCTTCAGTTTCATGCTCCCCCAATACGTAGTGTACAAAAAGGAAATCGAAGGAGGCCATTCAGCAGATGGCGAAGACTCATTGGAAGAAGACTGAATGTACTGGGGTTACTGAGGTCAGAATTTTGAATACCAGTGCGAATTGTATCACCCCTGCTAAGCCTGTGTTGAAAGACTAATAATACGGTGTTGTTCCTGCCATATTGAGACTTTCCGCTGCTAGTGTGCTCGATTTATGATGCAACGGGCTATAGCTGCTATGAGGCGGTGCTGTATCTAATTCAGACCTGTCGTTGTCTCAGCCTATTACAATACTAGCCATGTCCTGTTCAGACAGCCGACTGTGCAGAACATCGACTGGGATGACAACCATGCTGTCCACCAACATGTGACTACTGCAGGGTCTACTTCAGTGCCACCGATTTCAGTACCATTTCGGAAGTCCTTTCGGCTGGCAATCCAGTTATTGAAATAGGAAAACTGTGTTGAGTCTACACACAACCCACGTGATTCAGCCTGACACAGGTTCGCTGTAACCTAAGCAGACAACCAGCCAATGAGAACCGTGGTGACACTCGGTTGTGAAGTCCACACGTTCGTCGAAGGCCATTAGACAGTATGCATTCCATCAATCAGAGTATCGTCTATTTTCTATATTGAAGCATACGTTATAAACAGAACTCGAACTTGTTTCTCATCTGTTGTGGCCATGTTGTTGTTTTCTATTGCGTAGCTTAGGCTGAAGGCAGTTCAGTGAGTGTTCGTGATTCCTATCCATTCGTTATGGCGATTGACCACATGGGGTATACCGTTCACAAGTGCAAACATTACAATATGCCTGAACAGGTCTTGGTTGTGATAAATGAATGTGCACCCCTGAAAGCAGTCGAGTGGGAAGCACTCAGCAGACCCGAGTGTGCGTGTTTGTTTCCACATGCAACCTTAGAGTGAAATTGATTGCCGTACGCAATTTCGTTTAACCGGGAAGTGTAAATAACGCGCAGGCCTTGATCAGATGCGAGAACCCGTTGGTGGTTAGGTCGGCCTCGGCTTGGAAATTGCTCCGTTTCCGCAAGTAGTGATTCACAATTATTGCAGTGAGTGAGAAGATCCGTGGCTTCGTGGGTGGATTGCAGCTCGGTTTACCGGTGTCCATTAGCCGATCCAGTGTAGATCAGTCCGAATAATTTCCAAAGCCTGATGTGAAGCTATTTTTTTCTTACCGTTGACGGACGGTCGACCTGACTTCTCTCTGCATTCAAGGCTGCTGATTTACTTTTCCGTCTCAATGCAAGCAGATCAACAATCATATAATTTGGACAGTTTTCTGGCCAATGTCTACCCAACCACGATCTGGTTCGTGCATCTGATCTTGGGTCGTTTACTAAACCGGGCTAATCAAGTTTGTCTGGAGGCAAACATTTCACCGTATGTATGTATAAAGAAACGAACTCACTTGTTTAGGCCAACTGAACCTTCCCCATTTGGTAGATTTCGAGGAAGGTATAGGTTTGTTTTTCCCAATGCTGTTCTGCTCAGAATCCGTGGTAACATTCCCGTGGCCCGACGGACTTAACGGTCAACGCTATTTGATGATGTCCCATTTGGAAATTAATTCTCATTAACGACATTCATAGATACAGTAAACGTCAGGCGAGACGAATAACATGAAAGAGGTCATGATTTTAAGCATGTTCTAGTAAGATCCGCGAACTAGGAGGGAATTTTTGATAATGTTACTCTCAACCTCACCACTTGTCTAACCAGTTGTTGAAGCATTAACATTCAGATCTACAGTTGCCGGCCACGGTAGAAAAATATTTTCTCGATTACTTGGTATTCATATTATATAAATATATTTATATAAGATCACAACGAAAATTCTCACATCGCATCACAATTATCTCAAGGTAACCGGTCGATACAATGAAAAACTCAGAATTAGGTGCGGCCTTGTTTGTCTTTCATAAGATCTGGCGAGACGATTTGTAGAGAGTTGGACAAAAAGAGCGACACTTTGCACCAAATACGTGCAGTCCAAATATCCCGATTTTAGTTGTGTAACGTTTCAGACCTAAAGCCACGGAATGTCAGTAGGTGAGTTGAATGGCAACTCCGAACAGATCTGATATACGGTGGAAGTAACGTGAGTGACAGTATACTTTAGGTTTTGGCCAATAATTACACTTCTGACCTGTGCGGCGATTTGTTGGATTAAAAAACTGGCAAAGTGATTTTACTGGTGTTTTTATGCTGTTATCATCACGCTATTTATGCATTATCCTAACTTCGTATTCTTTTGGTAATGAAATATCATCTTTCCGGATAAGGGCCACGGCCAACATAGGGCCGGCGAGTGGGGAAGTTGACGAGCAGTGGGAGGATTCGAACCTGCCAACTTCAGGTCCAGATTCCACAATCTAATCCTTCCAACCAAAAGAAAATTCGCATCGAACTTCTGAACAAGCTTGAAACAAACTCGGGAGTTACATCACAAACGGTCATCGTCTGAGTAGCTTACAACACGACATCTAAATGATTTAACACCCATATTTGGATACATTTCAAAGAACTGCTGTCTTCATTGCAGACCGGTGACCATAAATTCCTCAGCTAACGTTCCATAACATAACACATATGACATGCCTGCACCGTGGGCTGGAACATTTCGGTCAATTTTTGTTTACTTTTGGACCAATCAAATGCAGAATTTGTGGTATAATTGGTCCTGACAATGTCATCTGCCGTATTATTAATAATCCAAACATTTGTAATCGTGAGTCAGCCAGACTTTGTCTCATCGTACCTTATCTATGGAATGCATGCTTTAGAGTTCTAGCTAAACCGAAAGTCTACATCTATTTACGTAGATAATTCGCCAGTGTCGTTACAATTAAACAGACAGTCGGGCGCGATAGTTATTTTTATAATCACACGAAATTCGTGGGGTAGAACAACTATGAAACAAGTAAGCCACACACTTCATGATGTAGCAAATGTGCACTGGACTTGATAGATTTAATAAATTAGTGGGATAAGGGTTTCTGTTTTTACCGCTCATGACCACGAATGTTGATTGTTGTAGACGAGCCTACATGAAACCTAACTTCTTGGTGAGATTGGATCGGTTTCTCGGAGTTCGGTATATGAATCTGAATAAGTTTCCTATATCCACAGAATATTCCGTATCGATCGGGTGTTTAGTCGCAGAACTTCTAACGGTTTTTTATCCCATTTCCCAACCAAGCCGGTTGGCATCCTTGGATCCTACTGGCACGGTCGATTTAGCCAGCTTCACAGGAGCCAGTGAACTGGTGAGCACGCGTGGAGATGGTATGCACTGGGTATCGATGATTGAATGTTTGAACAATAACGGGATGATATAATAGTAGTAGGAGATTGAATGTTTTCATGAAATAGTTCACCATATGATATCATCGCTCAATTCACCATAAAGAAACGATGGAAGCACTACTGTACAGCTGTTTCATCCTTGTTAGGAATCATGAGCAGTACATATGGACGTTGGACGAACTGGCACGCGAACCCGGGACGTACGATTCTGAGTCAAACGCCTCAGCCATTACGCTACCGAGCAGGCTCTGAACGGTTTGTTCAACTTCACCACATGATGTTGCACCTATCCGTCACTGATTTGCACGGTTACTGTCCGCCAGCTCACTGCGATCAATCCCTACTGATAGGTGACTTCTCTGATGATTCCTAACAAGGATGAAACAGCTGTACAGTAGTGCTTCCATCGTTTCTTTATGGTGAATTGAGCGATGATATCACATGGTGAATTATTTCATGAATGACGGGCTGAATTGAGCTGAATACTTGTAACTTATCGTCGAAAAATTTTGAACTGCTTTGTGAGGCAAACTGGAAATGAATCCTGGATACTGTCACTTACTAAGAGATGAGTATTAAATAATTCCTTTTTGGGTACTGTTCACTATTTGGACTTCGGCGAGCTTGGCTCAGATGCTCTTCAGTTAGTTCGTTCGGGTGATCGCTTTCATGATAGATATCACGCACGTGATCCATTTCACCCTCTAGCGTTCCACCCGAATATTTCTTCCTCACTGGTTGATCCAGACAGCGTACTGATGCTTGCATTTTTGCTGGGTACTGCAAATATGCCGTCCAAATAGGGACAGCAGGCATCCAGCTCTATAATCTTATTGTTTAGTCCTTGTATTTCAGGTTTTCCCTCAACAGTATGCATCAAGCAAAGGGCTAGCTGATGAGCACATTATTGCACCAACCGGTTGCCGATAGAGTTACTCATCATCGAACATTCAACTTACCGGGACTGGCTCCAAAGAGTTTTCGCGGCGTATTTGACATACTCAAAATCCTCGATGCCAAAACTCAGACCGTTTCGTCACTGGATGTGAAGTCACTATTCATCAAATATTCCACTACTAGCTAAATATGATGATTTATTGGTGTGATTACGTGGAGCCGAAATAATTACGCATCACATTTTCCGTCTTTTTTGAATCAGCCACACTTGTGATGTAGATTAAGTGTTCATTTTCGACGTTGGAGGTCACCTCGCCTGGCAAACTGATGGTGTAACAACTGGCCCATCAACTGGTCAGTTATTATTGCTATGGTCATTACTATTACTACCATTACTATTATTACTAATCCTTTTTCTTCCCTTGCCGCCCGTGGAATTTTTCTTCCACCACGGAGACTGTGGATAATTATCGAATCCATTTATAGGCGATTACGCCAATGAAATTGCAACCTTGATAATCCATCTGATCAAAATTCCCATGGCTATCGTCGTGTGAGAGTCACACGCCCCAGTGCACATCGACAGAGTTGTTGTGGCAACTGTTAGCTCCCGATGTGAGATTTTCAGCTTGCACGTATTATGATCTCATTATTGGAGTTGGATATGGGGAAATGATAAGAAATCCAAAATGCCGCTTTCCTATATTCTCATTATCGCATCTGATCCGTCGAAAATCTAAATGGCAAGTTGTTGCTCATGAGTTGTCCGAGAGATTAAGGGCTAGTGCCGATTCGAAAGTACACATCCAAGAATCCACGAAGCAACTGCTGCTAGGTTGCTATTAGTTGTCTGGTCTAACTTACCTTCCAGCCTTCAGAAACGTGCTAACGGCAACACCACAATCGACTCTACTTGAGAAATCATTCAGCACAGGTCGGTTACTGGTTTCCTGCTTGACCTGCCGTGTTTTGACAACCTGGGTTTCTGCTGAGTTTGTGTACCTTCTTTACGCGCTGCAGTCTATCCCGTTTTTTGAAGAGCATTAAGGGGTACGGCTTCTTACGAGACCTGAACTTAATGGAAGTCTACATGGGACAGTGAGGTCTAAGGATCTCATCGTGTGTCACAAATGGAAAACTCCGTCGCCGTGCAAGCGATATGTGAGCATTGGGGGCAAATGTAGCGGTCTGCGGTTCGCCTGCTTGCTGTCAGTGGGAACGTCTTATAAGCTATGCGAAGCACCACAACATATGGTCTAGCTGTATTCTAGCGTCACCATTTCCTACTCGTGGCCTTGTGCACCCCTCGTGATCCGTTCTGACAAATACACCTTCTGAGCCAGAAAACGTGATAATGTGTTAGGTAATGATTGTCGTCCACCGGCCGACTGAATAGCGGAGCACCAAATCCGTTGCTTTGGATACGTTTTACCTATACCTGCCCACAATGAACCTTTCGGTGTACTGTTTACATTTGCTGGGTAGCGCTAAAAGAACGGACGTAGCGGTCAAGTTAGGAAAGCACCTAAAGAAATTGCTATCGGATCTGCCTTTGGGTATTGCTTTTTGCCTTCCTGATTGAGGCTCGTGTGACGAGGACTGTGGTTGGTTAGAGAAGCTGAACTGTGGGTGAGAAAGGAACTAAATGCTTTGTGTATTAATGTGTCGTCTTTCTGTTGACCTGCTATTCACCAGGAACTGCTGAAAAACAGGCGAAACGTCACACAACGCTCACGGTGACATCAAAAGCCTTCTTTTTACTTCTTTGTTGTTTAACTGTCTACTTCCATTGTCCCCTAATTTGCAACATTTTTCCGGCTTGGTTGCGTTGGCACAAAACCTGTTCTCAGGCTGACGTTACATGTACTCTACATCCTACGCTTATAAGACCTACGGAAGAGCAGTTGGTCATACCGTTATTTTTGTCGTATTAAGTTAGGCAATACCATGTTTTTTCGGAAATTGCTATGAATGGCTTTTTATCACCATAACCAACCAAATTGTGTGTCCGGCTTACTCGGTATTTGGTGAAGGCCGCGATAGCGTTCATTTCAAAGTATTAACAAAGTCATAAAACATTAATTTAGTATGGTGACTGCGGGTTCAACTTTTATTAGCTATGACTTCACTTTCATAAAGTCAAACAAAAATGAACGGATGCATAGATTGGTTCACTGATGCAAACAGAAATTTCAAAATATAGTACCGAACTGAGTATAACATGCTAAAAACAAACTTTTCAAACAAATGAGATAGAGTGACCGACCGACTAATAGGGAAAGGTCATACAGACAGACAGGCAGACAGATAGATAGATAGATAGATAGATAGATAGATGGATAGATTTACTGACTGACTATCTAACCCATTGGTGGCGGTCTATCCTTATACAATCGATGTCTGCGATATCTCGTAGGGTCTTTTCTCGCTGTGAATCCTAACACAGTAACAACGGCATCTATGCTTGAACACAAGCCCTTGTGATGTCTCCGAGTTTGGTAATCGATAATCGGTCTTGGTAAATTGTCAGATTTCATGAACTGCTGGGATTTCAACCAATTGCAAGTGTCTTCCGTGGTACAGCGCTGATGGACGGTTACCTGTTGAATGACCACAGTCTCCGAATTGGGGATATTTCCTAGTTTGTTTGCTAACGGTGAGCTGTGATCCATTGCCAAATGAGCTTTATTTATGTACTGCCTTCAAGTATTCATGTTTTACCAAATCCCAATGATGATATTTCGCAGCTCCTACTTAGTAAGATCACATTCAGTTCAATTGTTTGTCAGCTTTCGGTGGTTACGTCAAAGACGAATTGAGATGCTTTAAGCTTAAAAAATTTTACACACTCGGAGGACATTCAAGCGATCACGTTTAGATTTCGCAAATCTTCTGAAGTCGCATTCCCTTTTCATTTGGAAGGGATACTTCTACTAATCAGTAGCTAGAAGTGAGTGACAAAATAAAGAGGTATCTGGTAGGTTATTCACTTTTGCTATTTTGACGGAGATTTAAACATATGCACAAACCTGTAAAGAAAGCATAACTGCCTGTTTAGCGGTAAAAAAATGAAAAATCGATTAAAACTGTTAGTTTGCATCCGGTAGAACTATTAAAATAATTTTGGATAAATTTTGTCAACTCCGTTTGTTTCCGAGTTTTGACTTCTCCAAAGTATCACTATCTCCATGGCTGGCGATGGTCGTACCGTCGAGAGATGAATATTCGGATGCCCAGAGAAGAATTAGAAAGTCAATGAAATAGGAAGTTCGTGCAAAATTTTATAAACTTAAGTGAAGTAAGAAGTCCGGTGGAATAACTGCTATTCAGGAGGAGGAGGGGGAGGAGGTTTCTCGCACTTTGGAGAAATAGGTAACTCGAGTTCAGCACGAAGATAACAACGGCTGGACCAATGCTGAAAGCTGATACTGACCTAATGACTTAATGATGGCTATTTATGGCTCAATCGTGAATCGATTAGATCGAGGACTACTTTAATAATAAATCATCTATTTGTTGTTCATGAAGAACAAAGCAGCTTGCGATAGACCGTGGGAAAAACTGCGAATACCAAAGAAATGAACTTCCTTGGTAAGCTTTTTTGATACTAATTGATCTTATCTCTCAAAGCTGCTAAGCAGATGGGCTAGTTATGGCCCTAGAAACCGATTTCTGATGGAAGTAGCTCACCCAGTTATTTTTCAGCCCTGTTGCTGGATGGAAAATGAATTAGTTGCTACCGCCAGTCGCCTTGAAAGGTAATGTATTCTTTGTGATGTGATCAGCCTATTGATTAGCTTCGGCAAACCGATTATTTGATAGGGCTTGGAGCGTGTTCCTGTTTCTCAATTCCCTGGGCCAGCATTCACGGGAATTCGATGAGCACAAATAACGAGGCAAAGAGCAACTGAAAGGATAAAAACGGTCAGGCATTGTGGAATTAGACAGAACTCTAAGTAAACGCTGATTTTTCGATTACAAGCTCGTGCTCACTGACAGCCGGAATGAATGTGTCTGTAATATCCACCGAACCCAGGTGTATAAAAACCCATCTGTTGAAGTCATTGTTCTCCCTTTTCTGCTACCCAATTGGCGTTAATCCTTCCCGGTATTGAACTGCACTCTAGTTTTACCTTCGAAACCTACTGAATCATCAGTTTGTTTCATCGCGTCAACGTGACCTTAATACACACATTTAATCTGAACCACGCACTGTGTCTGGTACACTGAATTTGAATGTTTGTCGGACTGTCGGACATGAACCCTTTGTTTGCTCCTCCAGTTAGGCTAAGGTTGAGGTATGTAATTCTAATTTATCGAATTACTGTTTACAATAATATTACCGCATTCGCTCCCTGATTCGTCTTCTAGTTTTGACGGGGTCCACTTTGGGCTGCGTGTCACTCTCATACCTGGGCTAGGATTTACAGTGTCCCACACAGAGCGTTTGTACTAAGAAATACTCAGACTGGAAATTTGGAATCTCTAACCTTTGAGACCATCGTCCCCGTGCTTCAAGTTATCGTTACACCGGATCACTGAAAGTCAGCGGAAAAATGAGGAATTTCAGTTGTTTTTTATAGCAACCTGTCCGTGATAGCATTCGTCTATCTCAGAGTACATTTGCACGACTGTCTGACCATGGGTTGATATAATGAAGTGTACTGAAATGTATCCATGTGTAGAATTGGATGAGGCATCAGTCAGCCGGTTCGAATCTTCCAACGGCCTGTCAAGCTCTCCACTTGGCAACCCTCTGTTGGCCTTATCCCCCTCCTGAAAGTGGTGCACACTGCCATCTTGTTAACAAAGGAAGTAAAACATAAAAGTCTAATTTGCGGATCTGCATCCAACCTGCCGCAACAGCAGTCGATTCGGCCTCAACAAATCAAATCCAATGCCAGGAAAACATGATCAGTTCGCATCTAGCCGATGTCTACAAACCGACACGATAGTGTCAGTGTAGCTTAATGGCAGACAAACCGTTCGCAAATTTCGAAGTGACTAACATTCTGGGCCTCTTTGTTATTCGGCTGATCAGGAAGGTATCAAGTCTGTTATCAGATGTAAATAACGTCTTATAATTGCAGCAAAATAATAATCCCAGCAAGACCAGACTTTGGTGAACCACGACGGACACGTCGGACGTACCAAACAAAGTGTTGAAACTCAATTGATGCCGGCGGTGGCCAAACGGATAACGTACTGGCCTTTGGACGTGAAGATCGCGAGTTCAAAACCTCCCACAGCCGGTCAACTTCCCTACTTGGCAACCGTCTGCTGGCCGCGGTCCCCTTCCTGAAAATTGATGTACATTGTTGTTTCATTAATAAAGGAAGTCAAAGATAAAAGAAAAAAGCTGAAGAAACAATCTAGTCAATCGTGCACAACAGAGGGAACGCAATCGGACTAAAACCACAATTCCAAATCCAAGCATCAGAAAAATTTCGGGGTTCGTGAATGATTTATTTACCGCCTGTTGATAGAATTCCCACCCCAAATGACTACTGTCCAAAGGCTCTACATTGTTGGCTAGAAACATTTCGGCCGAGCAAAATGTGATTGTTTTCATGAGGTTCTGATCACTGAGCCTGGCATTTCGATTGTAGACGTTTCATCATCAGTTGAGGTGACAGAGTCGGTGCAAGTGCACGATGCAATCTGTCTTTGCACGAGAGGTAGTCGTGACATACTTTACGACGTCCGCATTCATTCTAAACTAGAGGTAAATAACTGCACCCCGGCGAGCCGAATGTAGCGGAACGATTGTGTTAGGTCTCTTGGAGATATACCTACAGCTTCTAACCCTAATCAGTCCAGAAGAGATAGAGTATTTGTGTAGAGCATGTTGCATTATTAAGTTCCTGATTCGATTTTACTGAGTACAATTGGGAAGGCAATCAGCCCGGACGTTTTTATCTTGTATTTTTCGTCAGTTTCTAGAAAATCAGAGGACGAAAACGCTCCCATGGCTAAATGGACACGAAAATTCGGTTACAGCATTAACACGACAGTCAACAGCATGCTGATGATGACCATTCAGTAATTTTACTTGGAACAAAACATTTTGATTTTAGTGAATAAATCACCAAAGCATAAAACTTGATCATTTCAGGAGGTGGGGTGGGGTAGGGGTATTTTAGAGGAACGTTGCATGTGTGTGTTTGTGTGTATAGGCAGAATGAAGTGTACAATACAAATCTCCCTGATTAGGCTGAAGATTCTTTCACCGAACGAGCAAGTGGAGATGAGCTACTGGATGTTGAATGGCAGAATCGACAGCGGGTAAACCAATACTATGCTATTCGGGTGGGGTGGGAGGTGATTCGTTGCCACTCCTTTCAACTGGTAAAACATCATTCAATTACCGACACCCTGTTAATGTCCAGTATCGACGACCCGTTAACGATTGCGATACCTAGAAGCTAAGTGGAATGGCTAGTTAGAAAAAATCGATGCGGTCAGTTGGAATAGAACGGCAAGCGATCGATCTAATCGAAACCGAAGGAGAATTGAGTGGTTTCAGCAAAAATGAATCATTAGAAGGAGTTTCCGGATAACACAGAGACAGGATCGCGGTGGATTAATCGAGACTGATTATAAACCAAACTAGAAGAAAACCACACAGTACTGACAACAAAGCGGTAAATGAAATTTGCAGACAGATAAAGAGATCATGCGAGGGCACTGTACTGAGTTTTGTCCGAAATAAGCGTTTCATTCGAAATTTGAAGTTATCACTCCAATGATCCTCCAAGTCACTATCAGTATAACAGAAAATATTAATACTGTTCGAAAAACAATTCACTGTACTAATAAGACTCGAACTAATACGTAACGAACTCCATGCTTGCCAACATGGTTAGTAGTTAGCAATCACAGGTTCGAAAAAAACGGCTGTGAAACTATTAATTCACGTCAGGAGAACCGTGCACATGCGCGTGATTCAGCTAGTCAACGGACACGTAGGGAGAATTTTCCCTGGCCATAAGAACATCGGGAAGTGACTTTAATTGACGATGTCCAGAAGCCACTCTCACCTGCGAATGCGTCAAGAAAATAAGTTCACTTTCATTTTATTCCTGAACCAGAGGCTGGGGAAGATCACCCAATGATATTCGATTTGAACAGACCCATATAAATTGTTTGATTCTGACAAATAAACAAGACTTGCATTGACCGATCAGAAACATAATAGTTGTTCTTACTTCATTAAAAGAAAAGGAGGTAAACAAGACTTGAGCCGTTAAAACTAGCCGTTGAGATTTTTTGACTTTAGAATATTCGACTATTAAAAATGGTGGTATACCAGTTCCCCCATGCCTCTCAATGGTGCGTGAAGTTTGCAAATCCATACTGAATTATCCCGTAAATGATACCTGGGTTCGAAGCCCACTAGGATCAAATATTTAGGAAAATGGATCTGCATATCATCCCGCGAACAAATGATTCACACGATGATAGAAATTTGCCGTTTTATTGTGATTTAATTAGAAGAGTTGCTAAAGAAATTAGAATGGTTTTTTTGTCGTGCGGGGGATAAGGCGAGTTCTGATTTGAAAGCTTGACGCACATGGTAATAATTTTCTCGACTTTGATCGAATCTCTATCTGTTTAACTTGTTCGCAAACAGACGAAGCTTTTTCGGCTCCTGTCACGTGAACACTGATAACCGGAAAAAGCACATGTTCACGAGGTCTTAGGCGACGACTGTGATTATTGAATCCCATGCAACGGTGAAATCGATTACGATTATTGTTTTTTCAACAGTATTTGTTGCACGGTCGCGGTTTAACTGTTCGCAAACGGGTAATCCGGCTGCATCATTTGGGGCACCATGGTCCGTTTAACCCCGGGATCGTGGAATTGATCAGGTGGTCAGTCAATGAGAACAGCAAGGCCATGGGTTCGGATCCTCCCACTGCCAGTCAGCTTGCCCGCTTGGCTATTCTCACCTGATCGTGATTCCTTTCCTGAAAATAATGTGCACTACTGGCCCCAATGATAAAGAAAGTAAAATATTAAAAAAAGTATAAAGACAGAAGCAAGCATTCACTCTGCGTGAAGTAGAAATGTCCGGATTTCAATGCTTCCCTCCTAGCTTTTAGTAATTTTGCCCGTTATATGCACTCTATCGCCTCTGTTTTGTACTATCGTGGGCGGCATGTTCCACCAATATGCTTATTTTCATCACCTAGCTGTTTTGCTCCTTCCCAGAAGTCCATTTTTCCCAATTCAACAAGACACACGAAGAAAACAGATGCTGTCAGTTGATCACATCCCGGGCGCTCTTTTCAGTAGCACTAATAAACCCATCTGACATGCATGGAACATTCTCCCGGCAAAAAGCGGCAGGTGAAGTTGACCAAGTAAGACATACCTTGTAGTAAGCAAAATCGGAATTCAGGTTCATCATTAACGAATCACATGATGAACAGCAGACGGAAAGTTGACGCAGTGTTGCCTTCCAAGCCACTATTATACAATCGCAGCTCAAAACAGCTACGATCCAGTGAGGCCTTGCTTATCAGGCCGTGTAATCCACTTTGAAGCTGACAATAGATATTGACGCAACAAAATGATCTACGGAGTTGACCCCAGTTTCTTGATTGGAATTCTCCGAGTTTTGTTTTTATGGAAAAACGTCCTTTTAAAGGCCATTTTTCATGTACTTTAGATTGGCGTACGTATGACACTAACAAAATTAGAACAGAATGTTAACTTCTCGCAGCATCCGCATTAGTTCTGTCTTGATGAACTGGATAGTGCGCTAGCAACATGCGCTTCACCTACTTACTTGGTGAAACGTTACACAGTGACAGACTTCTAGTGCTACTTTCCTCTTCTCCCTAGTAAACAGCTCAGTATCCTTATTATTTTATGCACAAGAATAAGGGGGTTGTGTCATTTTGTGTTTGTTCGTGCACAGTCTTGATGAACTCTTAACCTGTTCTTTGTGGTGAGTCTACGGGTAAGCCACATGAGGTAGTCCTAGTGCTCCACAATGGTCTGCGTAGACAAACAGCCAATGAGAATCGTAATGACAAGCGGTCATAAAATCCAAGGTGACCGGATGAAATGGACTCCGCAAGTCGGAATATTTACAACCTTGTATATAAATTCATCAACTGTAAGAATTTTTCAAACTTGTACCCGTTCTCTGGTGGTTTTCTTGTAGACTTCAATCGTGAATCTTGAGTCGATGCCAAGTCAGTACTTATTGTTAATTAGTATCCGCTCATTACCGAATGTGCTGATGTGCTCCTCAAAAGTTTTCAAGAATTTTTATTTTTCATCTTTGTTAACGGACAAAGTCTTCCAATCATTGTCCTCAGAATTGATGCTGTGTTCTGTTAAATCACCAAAGCTTTAATCGAGGACATCTAGATTTCGAACATCCTAACCTTGTGCTTAGGAAACGAAGGTGATTTGACCATCAACATAGAAGCAGGAACTCGAGAACAGATTTAGTCTTCTAAGTTTTTCTAGGTCATTAGGAAGGCAGTTAAAACTATGTAACCAGCTTGCTAAGAGTTGATAGTAAACTGGACTAACTAAAATCCATCTCGTCTTCAGAGTACCCTTCTGTCCAAAATGATCCACAGCTGACCATGGTCTATTTTAGTGTAAGTAGCCACAAGTGCGAAAACAAGTTTCCCGTTTCATAACTGTCGAAAGACCTCTGGTTAATCAGTCCAGTAGCTGCCATGCCGCATCCGTAATTTTTGTACGGCATGACCTCGAAACTGTGTTCGCACATGAGAGACTATGTGGTCAAAGTGCTCAGTCGGGTAAATTAGAAATGACATACACAGCAAACCCAGGACTTACAAACGTGGGTTTGGAAGTCGTTAACCGATTGTTAGGCGATAATGCGCAAGTGCACCTATACCTAATTGTCATTTCTAATGCAACAACTCAACCTATCTTTCATCTCTGGGTTTCGTCATTCCAATCACATTTTCTCTATACGCCAGGTATTAGGACCAAGGGCACACCTTTCATAGGCGACCGATTTCTGTGTTCCTTGATCGGAAAGCGCCATCCGACCGTGCAATTCTCGGTCAGTGCTTCTCACTGAACGGTGATTCGGAGAAATTCACTCCGACCCTCCGATTGCTGCACTCGAACAGCAGAGTCCGAGCGTGCGCTTGTAAAGATTTTTCATTCGAGTTTACCATGATAAGTGATGTTCTTTTATGTTGTCTTCTACTCTTGTTTCTCTTCAACTTCGTACTGGAAATGACCATGTGAATGGTCCTATTCTCATGTGGCAATAGCGGAGCCGATAATTTCTCTGGCAATAATCGATCTGATTTAGAATATGCAAAGAATTTTACACTTCTGAATGAGCTGAACCTTGTTCTTCGAGGAGCGAAGTGGGGTAAAGTAGATTAGTTTTGTTATTTTTGCAGTTACAAGCCACAAGTTTTTCGTATATCCGATGAAACTTCCTAGCTTAAGCATTACAGTCTATTGGCACTTACCGAGTTGAGACATCTCTGGCCTCGGGGTGACAACACCTGGTTATCAATCAGATGTAGTAAAATTCGTCTTGCTACTTGGCACAGAACCACGGTTGTTGCGCTCAGACACGTGAAGACTGTTGGTGTATTGTGGTGGCAGATTTTTATTGACATATGTAAATTGGAGCAGAGGCCACTGAGTCTGGCAGCCCAACCGTTGGAGATGGCAATGAATTTGAATGGATTAAGCTAATTGAGACATTTGTCACACGCACCCTTAGGTCGACTGCGTCGGTGTAAACCGCTTTTCGACGTAGGCAATGGATGGATGATGGGTGAAGGTGGGCAGTGCATTACATAGGTGAGAGGATATGTGAAACTTAACCAGTAGGTTATTCCGACTTGGTCGAGCCAAATCGTCGGGTTGGAGTTCACGAGACCCGCGAAAGTTGATGAACAAGAGGTAATTATCAAATGTTTTCCAACTTGCAGTATTCGCGGCGTAGTTGGACACTTCCAAACAGTTTCCCAGCGTGCATTCACTCATCTATGCTGGTCATTTGTATTTCAAGTGATTCGAAAAAATCAGTTTACGCTGTGTTATTGGTACTGGATCGATGCTAAAGAGTTAAATATTTAACACGGGTCGAAACCCTAATAATGAAGGTAGAATTAAAGACGACACAAGAGAGTCATTCGCATTTTCCGCAATGGGCATACTGTAACTGATATATTCTAATCGCATACACTTGTGATTTTGCAATACTAAGCGTCAGTTTCATTCAAAACTTTGCAACAAAAATGAATACTTATATCCAAGTCTTAATCACCGCACAATCACCTCAGATTGCTAAGCTTTTTAAGTGAACGAACTAACATACATGCCAGTCCTTAACGGATGGAGAATTGGGGAGAATTTCTGATTCACAGCTATTATTATTAAATAAAAGTTGAATGTTTACAATAATTGGGTAAGTTTTCCCGTCCAGCTCTGAAACTGGATGGTGAAGACGGTTTCGTTATGGTTACTTATCCAAAAGAGACATACCAAATACACTATCACTCGTATTTCACTTAGCTGACGAAAGTCCCAAACAAAAATTAAGCAGGTATTTGTCACTGATTAGTCCGAATAGGTTTCGGCCTGACCGATCAGCGATGGTGCGGTTTTCAGCCTGGTGAACATAACTAAGATCCAAGAGGTATTAGGTAAACGAAATTCCTAGTGACTTTTCTGCTGCTAATGACTAGCATTACCAATTAATAAAAGTAATAAAGGTGGCATTAAATTTTGGTATTGTAAACGACAACAAAGGAAAATAAATTATCGAACTGAGGGGTCAGAAGTTCGGCACAAGTAACGTGAGCTGTATGACAGGTCACCAAAATGCAGTAACGGTACACCATATAATTTGCTTACTGATAGATGATAAACAGTAACTAGATAAAAATGAATAGTAGGTACATGGTTGAATCAAGCGATGAAGAGCCATCAGATATGAGACTCTAGCTTCTGGTGAGCAGAACCTTTAAGGTACTCTGGCGGGAGACTTGATTTTTCTGCAACCGGGTTTGCATTTTGATATGAATCCGCGTTAGATGGAACATGATGCACAAACTCTAGACTGAAGGCACAGAACGGCAATCCACAATTAGATGGGAAGCAACGGGACTAACTTGTTAGAGACATTTTTTGTGTTATATTCGAAAACAAACATGATGCCAACGCAATATGTCAAAGAAACTGTAAAAGGGGATAAAGAGAAGGGGAAGGGAAATTTATAATAACAAAATAACAACAAATCAATCGGTTTTTGTGTTTCCACGGTACGCATTTTGCTTGTTTGATTGTTTGCGCATTATTTTTAGGGGTTGGGGATTGGAGTTTGTAAAATTCGGGTTGGAGGTCCGCCATTTTGATCTCCCGGTTACCGCCGGCAAGCACAGTTCAAAGGGAAGTGAGTAATGAGGATACCCCATTTATCGAATGATGCGTGGCCGCTAGAAACAAAGCGCAAGCTTTGTTTCAGACAATTCCAAATTTAAAAAAAATATCAAGCGAATGTTGTTTACAGTGTGTGAATATTAGTTGAGATGGCCCATAATTATTGGAAGACGGAAATAAAATATGGCTCGTACGGATGAGTTTTATGAAATGAAATCCTTCTCACCGTTGCTGTTTGCCGGTTCAGATTTTTCACCTGGGTCACATATCATGCATCCGATGTCCTACTGTTTTGATTGATCAATTTATTTTCACCTTTCAAACTTGGTGACCGCTTAACTCCTCGAAATAAGTTTACTCGTCCATTTTGTTCGCCTCAGTCCTACAAAACAGCAGCATTGCATAACACAAGGATAGTTATTTCGGTCACCCATATCACCAATAGTTTCTTAATAGTGCAGCGTAACGTGTGACAAGCGGGAGCAAATGGGCTGATTTCAAGCCTCTTTTATAACATGGTCATAGTTATTTCTGCTGCATAGGAGATTTTTAAAATTTCTGAATAGGTGGTTGTCACCGAGGACAGTCGAACACCTTTGCCATTACGTTACTTGGCAGGCTGTGAACGACTTGTTGGACCGCACCGCATGATGTTGCACCTATCCGTCATGGCTAAGGCGTTTGACTCAGAATCGTTCGCCCCGGGGTTCGCACCTCAGTCCGGGCGCGGTGGATATGCACTGCTGATGATTCCTAACAAGCGGGATGAAACAGCTGTACAGTGCTTCCATGGTTTCTTTATGGTGAGTTGAGCGGTGATATCACATAGTAAATTACTTAATGAAAACATTCAGTCTCGTACCATTAACATGATTTAATCTTATGGCAGAACTAAACAGAAGTCGGTGGCTAGGACTAAATTCCAAAATTTCCAAAACTGTTTTGGAGTTGTGTCAAACCTATTCGGAATCGGCAGTAAATGGGCATATTCAAATCTCGTTCGCGTTGATCCTAGGTATGATCCATCGCACTTGGTCACACTGGGACAAATGTACGGTAAGGTGCACTGGTAATTTGCAAATTGTCGCCTATAGTTTGCTGCCAGACGCAAAGCTGATAGGTCATAGAATGGGCATAATCTCGAAATAATGGGATAAGTGGTGGGAAGCGATTCTCTGCAGTTCTTTTGGCTTACTTGCGCCAAGTAATTGCACACAAATGTTTGTTGCGATTAAGAGACCAGGTCTCAGGAAATCTTAACCGATTACACGCCAATTTGCGGTTGTCAAAAGCTCTACTGCCTTTTGAGACAACAATTGCTCGAAGTTTTGATTACTACGGCTAATGGACAGACTTAAAATCGAATGAGTCGGGGATAGTGTCCAGCTAGCTTATGTCAATGTTTCACTATCCTTGATTGGGCATGTATTTGTGTTTACTGATGTGTCAGTATCTGTTTGCCTGTTCATTTGCTAAAAGGGCCTGACTAGACTTGGGAGCATAACCCTCATGCAATATGAAACTCCCGCTGTGTTTACTGTAATCGTTGTTGACTACCGTGGCTAGTCGAATCGTTGGTGAATTACACCTATCAAACAACACCATGTTATTAGCAGTATATCATTCACAACAAAAAACCAGTATACGGTGCATCGATTTTTCGGTAGATTTTTCACGTCGTTCGGTTGAGATATTTACAAACTCTCTGCATGTCAGTAAAAATCACGTGCATGTTTGGAACAATATGATGTTCCTGATAAATTTCCTCTCTTAGTGTGTTCATTCCACGGCAGATTGCATCACACAAAAAGTGCAAATGACATCCGCGAGTTCGGGCTGATAAATAGTGCACTATTCCAATAGAACTTTCAGTAAGCTCGTAATAGCAAACAGAGATATGTTCAAGTAGTTTCTTTTCTACCTTGAAATGAACAGCCCGAGAATTTCAGTACCATTCTGTCTGGTACGTGGGCAGATTTACACATATCAGCCTTCTCATTTTCGCGCGGTTTTGTTCTGAAAACAACGTTTATAGTTTGTACTCATTTGTGCTAAGTAACCTTGTCGGTTGCATTATTTATTCTATAGAGCAATATTTACCGAAGCTAGTACCGTTGCTAAACTGAAGATGTCAAGAAAATTGGGCTTGTGATATGAACAAAAAGAGTACATTTTGACGATGACTGGTCATTCATAGACAACAATGGTATAAATGATTGTGGATTGGTTGATTATACTTGAATCATCGCTTCCTCTGAAAGTGCGGTCTTTCACCTGCATTCTTCAACTACTTTTTGCTCATAACGGTAAGTTTCGTCAAGGAAATTTCACAGACGTTTAGATGCACAATAGGGGAAATGAATGGACGATTATGAGTGGGATAATCTGGTCAAAGCTATTTTTTATTTAGGTTAATGTAGATATGCCAGTGGAAATACCATAGCAAAAATTATGCATGCGCCAAGATTTACTGTTTGTTTTCTATCGACTCAATTTGATGGAGACTGTGAAATCGGAGAAGTTTGGTATAAGGTAAGCGTGGTGAATCTTTGCTCCCGGGATACCCTACTAAACGAATGCAGTTTAGTTGAAACCAGAAAGCAAATACAGTAAAATTCCATTCGCAGGTCCGCTGAATGCGATATTCTTTAAAATGTCCTATGGAAGCACAGATCTAGCGTCAAAATAGATTTCTTTACCAAGTTTCTTTCCAGCTACCTGGGTTGAATGAAGATTCTCATCCTATGAGTTTCACTTGTCATTTCGTGGATGGTATGACGGTCGGTTTCTTTCATTCACCCTCACACACAAACACACACGCACAAGCACACCCGTAACCAAGGCTGAAAGGATATGAATATAATCTGCTTTACACTTAAGCGGAACACGGATCCAAAATGATTAACTGGTTATTAGATTTTGTACACGAAATGACTAGTGATATAGTATCAAGGCTAAATTAACCACCGAAGATCACTGGGATACTACTGTAGGCTGTTTCATCAGGCCTATGGTGCCTCATCATCAGACGATAGCGATTGTTCCCGAACTGCATCTCGAACTACGAATAACAATCATCAGTCGAGCTCCATAACCGTCAGGATCTTCGGAGTTTTATTCAACACTAACCCTAAATAATATATTGGCACTAAACAGTCACCAGTTCTGCACGACCGCGGACAGTTGCTCGTGCTAACAAACTACAAAAGTGGGTTTCGGCGTTTTCCTTCGTATAATCAAAACGTAACGATGTACCCGTCGATCAGCAGGTCTGGCTGAGAATGATTCAATAGTCGGCATGTGTGTTGACACTGTCCGCTATGAAAATGTCGATCGAATCCGGAGCATCACGAACGAATCACAGATGCAGCTGTGTGTCAGTGGTTTTACATCGCTACCCATATTCCTGCCAAACTTGACGGAACTCTCACAGACGGATTTAAAACTCTGATTATGAATTGAATGCTCAGAGCCGGACCAAAGAGTTATTACACATATCATTCTGGCGATTACAAAGGCAGAGGTGGCTAAGTGAGTAACTGAATACATTATATTTCTCCTACCTAGCGACATCCCAGTCCTTGTCATGGTCCAGAAATAACCGAAAGCATTTTGTCTGAATGCTCGTGTCCAACTGCAGAGCTCGAATTCTTGAATGTGGATCAGATCTTAAGGATACCGTGAGAAAGATTCTATGTTCCAAAAAAATTCTTCTGTGCTTATTAGTTCAGTGCACCTAACGGGAAGACAATTTATCTGAAATTCATCTATTTCCGACTAAGTAATTTATCCTAATTTAATGATCTATAAACTCACTAAATAATTCCGTATCGTTTTAAAACCAGTGAAGACATTTTCTATTCGCCATTTAAATTTTCTCTGGGTAATTACTCATAACAGCCATTTCAAATAAACGGCACTTGCTAGTATCATAAAATCCCCTTGCGGAGAGTGTAACGGAAAGTAAATCAATAAAAAAATCTTTTTACCGACTTCAACATTATGATTAGCAGAGTTACAGCTACAGGTCTTAAGGAAACTCATACGACAACCGTCATTCTCCCCAGTAGGCAACAGCATAAGGAAGCAAATACTTTTATTCAGCAAGAACCGGCAAGTCTTTCCGATAATAAGCCGCCTGCTTTGGAGTCACCCAGTGAGCAAACAGGTTGAGAATTTAGTCAGCATCACATTCTGGCCACGTCATATTATACCCGCAATGCGCTCACTTTCGGTCCGTTGGTAAGAATTTTCTACTTTTATTCGCGTGACAGCGAACAACTTAGGAGATAAGAATGAGAGAGAACTTTTTCGAAGAATTTGCTTCTAGAAATGTTCATTTCTAATTAACAAGGGGAATTTTTCAAGGCTTTGCATTCGGTGGCACTTGTAATGACTATTAACATGCCACTTTTTGCAGAGACGTTGTACCTATATGGTCATTTATGAGTGTTGCATGCAACTGGATGTGCGATGAGTAGGTTGAACGATGCAGTTTCAACGTCGAACGAGTTACAGCCGAGCAGTGGTCTTGGTTCCGCCTGCAGATCTCAACACACTCTGAATTCAAGGGTTGGGCTAAGAATATGATCGAGAATGCTGTAATCCCTTAGCGAGCCTCTTATGAGAGTAAATCTTCGGATGTGTTAGTTTTGTCTCTATATACATATCGATTGCCAAAAGCTCAAAAGCTGTTCTCGCTGCGCTCTGGAGTATGTAGCGATAGATTTGCCATAAAGAGGGCTGCCATAAGGTTCGTACATAATTTATTTGCGATTCGCGTCAAGTTAAGCCTGAAAGCCTATGCAACTCATGCACGGAGTTTGGGCGCGTCTGATTAAGCCCATGATTCCGTGGCCTGACTATCTGGATGGCCTTAGATTCAAAATTCAAATAACCACGGCTGAATGTGAGACTGGACGCCCCGATATCAAGATGAACCCTAGAGACTGACCAAAAAATGGCCTATTCAGAAGGAGCCCAGTGTTTAGATAATGCACCGTAATCTTTGCTATGTCTTAGTTCAAAAGACTGCCTATACAAAAATTAAATTTCTTTATTTGAATGGCTGGTTTACGGTGAAATTTGGATTATCTGATATCTAAAAAAGTAATCTCCCACTTGCTCGACGCTCGAATATATTGGAAATGCCAGACCCGCGCAGCCAACGGGCCCCGTTACACGATCACGGGAGAGGGCCTAGCAACCAAGATGCTGGGTGAAGTGGGGTAACAGAGAGTTTCCCATCGAACTGATCGAAGATCCTAGAATTAGAAAATGAAACATTCTTTGATCCCCTTTACCACCGCCCACGACTTCCTGGTTGAAATTCATTCGCGCTTTCCGCGAAATTGTCAAGTTCCCCGTCGTCCTTTTGCTTGGTATCATAGGGGCACCGTTGGGTCGGATTCTTACCCAAGTCTGAGATGTTACTCTTTATAAAACCCAGATTGGGTTCCCTCTCATGGGGTTTAGTACTATTGAAATCAAACTTCGTGTGATATATTTACCTACCATCTGATTTGTAACCGACTGTTGGATTTTTGGGACTGTTGATACTTCAGTTTACCCACAAACTTTGCCGTTTGAGAGGAGAAGGAATCAAGGACTAGACTGGAAAATGTTTCGCACAATAAATCCCTTTGGAGTTCTAATGCACTGAGCTCCTGGGGTGACGGCAACATTCACCCATCACTTTTCGAGTTCGCACTGGTAGTTTGTCTTCATTATCTATTCTGAAAACATTGGATCCGTAGTACTTTCTTTCCACCAGTCATTGATAGGAGATGACCAATATGCATTGGCTTTCGCGGTGCACGTTATTTGGAGGTGATTTCATCCTTTCCAGCCCTGTGAGTCACATTTCTGCTGAGCAGAAATTGTCCAAACTGTTCGTGAGTGATCACACTGACTGTCACATTTTGCCATAGGCTTCAAAAGCTGTCCAAATTACGCCCCTTTTCTGTCTACATGCAACAAGTCTGTAGCGACCTGAAGATGCTCGTATTTGGCCGTGCAAAATATCACATCAAAATGTTTGCATAAATTGTCAAGTCGTGCAATTTCGCCTTGGGAAGTTTTTTTACAGTTCGATGCTATTGGGTTGAGAGTATTGTTCGGTTGTTTGCTATGGTATCAATTGGATTCTACGATTTGGGGAAACAGTTTGACGTCTGTGCTTGTGGGCGGTTGAATCCTCAACTTCGCCAGGCCGCCAGCACAGCTCGGTGTCCGCGTCGGTTTAGGCTTAGCAACCAACAAACGAAACCTATTTTTCCACTAAATATATCGTTAATGCGAATATTGTCGTCTGGATTTTTGGAGAAACGTTGAAACTTTCGGCTTGTTGCCTGTTCTTTTTAGTTCGCACGGAGGAATAATTAGTATCCGTCATGATGATTATTAAAAGTCCACGGAAGCACATAAATCAACATAGGAAAAACTTATGGCACCGTTTAGCACGTTGTGCCTTTTGAGACTAGCACACTTACTGTTTCGCATTAGTTGAATTCATATTGGTCTTGATACAAATACTGTGCCAGTGGTAGTAATATTATGCGCATTTTTGCAATTCGCGTGACACGGTATTGTACTGCTCCCCTGTCATATGCAACTGCAACCAATGACAGCTCGCGAAAGTGGAAAGCAAACATTTACACGACGATCATTGTCCGAAGTTTATTCCGTCACTGACATTTTTGTTTCCATCAGTGAATCACAAAAGTTAATGGATCAAGTGAGGTGCTTGTGCTAGTGAATGATAGGATTTCTGGACAATTAGTGGAGGATGCGATCTATTTGAATAGCACGTTTATTGACTTCCAAGGGAAGGTAGAGCTAGGACAAACGAAGACTTACTCTTTTGTTGCTATGTATCACTAAATCGACGAAGGGCAGGATTTGCCGCCCTGTTCAGGGTAGTCAGCGAGATATCCCTAATAGGAAACGTGATTTTATCGCAAGGCCGATACGGAAATAGAGGTTGGTGATCTTAGGATGGTCGACGAAGCTGAAAATAAATGACCAATTGGTTGGCTAGCTAGCTGTCTGAAGTGGTGAAGGCACTGGGGAAGGTTCAGTCACCTGAGTGGTGAAAAATTAATCATGACCCACAAAGTGAGCAACCGATCCCAGGAAGGTGTATCTGGGTTTAGTGGAGGTGGGAAAACTGCACGTGATTGCCGTGCTGAAAAAGAGTCACGTGATTTGCTTCTCTCGTTTCATGAAATCATTTCTCAATAGATCGGAATGGTTTATTAGATGTGCTAACGCTGAATTTCGAAGAAAGTAGCTGTCACCCAGTTTGGTGGTTTTCCGGTGTTCGCCCTTAGCCGGTCGTTTCAGGAACAAGCCTTTCATAATCCCTAAGGGTGACATTGTCCATGCACGGGCACGATTAATTATAGTCTTGCATATTTATAAGGTCCGTAGATTTGCCAATGTCCTCTTATACGGCCTTGAACCTGTAGCGTTGTTGGGCGGCTTTGTGGGCCCCGAAATAACAAAATTTGTCAATTTAACAGTCATCAGTTCTGATTCCAAGTGGAGACAAATACAGGACCAAATCACCGAGTGTCTGTAAAATCAAAACGGATGCAACGACGCTTTGCTTGGTAGTCCCAAATTTCTTAGTCCAAGATCATTTAATCACGTCACAAGTTCACGGTCACATTGCAGGTCAAGGTCAAAACTGTGGACAAGGACAGTAAACGTGTTTGTGATCATCTGGGCCAGAACACTGACAATGGCACCTCGAATGGTGATCAAAAACACCAAAGTCAAAGGTCAGAGGGCCAGGAGGGCCAGAGGGCCAGATCTGGGTGCAACATTTTGGTGATAATTGGCGATATGATTTGATCCGATGAGTTTACGAGTGCTGGTTCCATTTCTTTGAGGCTCTTTAGTCTCAGTCACTGGATGAATAAACTAGGAATTCGGCTTAAAATATGTCGAACGTAATTGAGGAACTATAGGATGTGAAAAACAAGGCCATTTTCAATTATTTCTATCCATGAAAATGTATGACATTAAACGGGATTTACAATAAATAAAATGAAGAATGATAGATTACAATTCTAGTAGCCAAAACCTGTCCTCTCCAGTGTGCACGTTTGTGTCTCTCGTATCCGTTCATCCAAAGATGCGTCTACGAATTCTTTCTTTTTGAATAAACGTATTTTCCTTAGTCGATTTTTTAAATATCTGAAACGGCTAATTTTTTCGGATGAAGTGATCGTGCACTTGGGTAAATCGCCTAGTATAGCCCTTATTTTCTCACTCCAATACTTTTCATTGAGGATTGCAATTCATATACCTTTGTCTGCAATTTCGTTATCTGCTTTACGTGTTCTGCAATCGCGGCACGCTTAGTTGATGGTTTGGTATTTCGACGATGATATTGGGGATTAAACAGAGTGTACTCTAATGAGTTTCCCTAATTCTTGCAATGAGGACGGAACTAGACCTGTGACTTGTGCACAAAGATTCTCAATTTCGACTTAAATACCCGAATGCTCTCACTTTTTTTGCCGGATGGCAATATTTTGCTCTCTTCTCTCGTTTATTGTAGATACTTTTTGTTGTTATATATTGGCATGATTTTGAATCAATGAAAACGTCCCATCGTACTGTTTCTCAATGAATTCTGTGCGATCATTTGGAGAACAAAATAGCTAATCTTAGAAAAAGTACAAAAGTAAATCACTAGTTTCTCAAGGAATTTTTCATACTAGTTAAAGACTAGATGCTAGTGGCAAGCTCGTCCTTGGGAACTTGGTCATGAAAGATCTATGCGGTACGTGAAAGGCAGTCGGTTTTTTCCTGTTGAAGATGCTGATATTTCTCCACCAGTGGCTAAGTGGATTAAGATCACAAGTTAGAGTTTTAAATCCGTCAGTGGTCGACTGGTCAACGTCATGGCGTTTCACTCTGATGTTCTCAGGCTGAAACTCCCATACAGTCGATCAAATTTCTTACTTGTAAACCTTCTGCTGACCGCGCCATTATTTCTAACAATGATATACACTGTTGTTTCACCAATAAAACATATAAAAGAACGTGACTAAAAAATAAAAAGATAGTGACAAACAACGGCACTTCGCTCCCGCCTGATTGGTTACCACGTTCGACCTATGGAGACCGTGTGTGGTTCTGTGCTCTCCTCTAGCTTCACGGTCATGTTTGCCGGTCTTCATTCGTCTGGTGCGGTAGTCCTAAGAGCTACGGAACGTGCTTCTTTCATTCATGAAAATCGTTTACACTGTGTTGCATCAGTAATACAAATGAGGTAAAAATTTAAAGCAAGATTGAGGGAAACCCTAGTGAAAATTGGCCGACAACTCCTCGGAAGGATTCAAACCCAAATGCATTCAAGACTGGTAATTCACTATCCGCAGGCCTACACCAGTTGGGTTACAAATTCAAAGCCTCAGCTTCGAGAATTTGCTCAACTGTGTGTACACGACAGCACTATGATTTTATTGTCGAAAGAGCTGTTTCCGACGTCCAAGAGTTCAATAGTGGACTACACAAGAAATTGACTGATCGAGTCAAACAAGGATTTGCAAAATATGGTTTCTTATCACTTGAAGCAATCAGCTACCAAGGTTCAGCAAGGCTGCTTGTGGCGCGCTTTTAGTTCCTTAGAGCATATGATCAATTGGTGTGCTTTTGGGCAGTCGAAATTCTCCTAGAATCTTTATTTGGTCCAATTATTCTTCCCGGTTCTAATTTGATTATGGATCACTTATCAAAACACAGTAATCCTGCGATTTTGAGTCTATCGATTCGTGCCTCGGTTAGTAATCAGAAGGAAGTTGGTCAGTTAGATTGTCCAAAGTCGAATCTCGTTAGCTGATTACCTTCACTTCCTGTGAGTTCTTAAATTTTTAGATAGCCTTCGAGTTGACCAACTCCCCGCCTATCTTTCAAACGTGTCATGAAAACTAAACAGTTCTCAGTCTCGCCCTGGAATCAGGGAAGAATTCAGTAATTCCGCCCCTGTAGTCAGCGTGACAACTGACCTGAGTCTCGTCCGCATGTGTCGTCCACCTGATTTCGGTAAAATTTTGTCAGCTTGTCCCGTCGTAATGAGACTACATCTTGACGTGGTGTGACGGCTTGCGTACTACCATGATCCAGCGATCCATACAGGATAACTTATCTCAAGTTCAAGATTCGATTATGCCTGAAAGGTTCGTGGGTAGAGGCTTGGCGAGGTAATCACGTGGTCCCCCAGACTGGGGTTGATATGAGCAAGAAACCCAATCAGAAAAGCGAATGGAAGATTAATGGAGCCAAGTGGGCGGATGGGCTTTCTCCGTTGAACTGTTAAAAAATTCTCCTTAGAATCAAAGAATTTGGTAGAGAACCTTAATCGTTCTCTTGCTTATCGGCTGGACTCCCTAGCGGCACCCGTCTGCCACCCTCTATGAATCGCACAAACACTAAACTCCATACTGCGCCGGTCGCCGCGCGGGATAAACAAGACGGTGGTACTCATTTTGTCAATAGTAATAAGTATGCGCTCGCTCGGAGTTCCCGGGTTGGGTTAGCGCCCCATTGCTTATACGTGAAACTTCTGAGTTAAAGGCTCCGGTTGGGGCTCCCAAAGAAAAATCCTTTCTGAAATGTGACCATCCCCGAGATATAGATCGCCCATGTACCTAAAGTGCTATTTCTATAAGACACTGCTACTTTTCGACCTTCCGATATAAGGAACGTGCAAGATGTCAAGACGAACTGAGGCTGGACGGTTTGTGTGATGAAAAAATTAGTGGTAGGGGAAAACTACTTTGGATGCATTAATTAAGCCTAGGTGTTCATTTTACTTAGCTGCATTCAGTGTTCGCCGGCTCATTTAATTAGTACGACAAGCTGCCCTAGAGAGAAATATTGGAACTTTAAAAATAAATATATGTTGTCTTTGGAGCGCGCATACAAGATCCCATTGCCGTAACCGCTATTCGTAGCCCAGATGCAACCTCATTCTCTCGCTTCAATCTTCGTGTGTCCGGCGATCCTTTTTCGAGCGTTCGTTGTGACATTGGCGTTAGGATCGCGCTCTGAGCGTGCTCGATTAGACTAGATTCCAGTCAACCGACATTTGTGTGCGGTTCGGTTGAACGGTTACGTGTCATCAACAGTAGACCGAAGAGCCATCGTTTATTTTTCTCATCTGTATATGCGCCCACTGACTGGATCTCACCTGAGGCCAAAGACCAGTTTCACCAGCACATATTCAAATTACTTCAGAATGCGTGTCCAGGGGACACTGTGGTCGTTGTTGTGATCTTAACTATTAATTTAGCCATTTAGTGGAGACTAAACAGCACTTCAGAGGTTCATTTTCTATTCCCCTGATAGCTCCGGCAACGATGCTCGTCTGACCCAATTTGGTTCTGATCGCAGGCTGTTTCTGATAAGCACCAATATTTGTTATTTGAAGCTACATCGGCTAAGCTGGTGCCATCCTTCGACCTCACAAAGTTGAACTCGGTTTGATTACATTGTCATCTGCCTCCGATGGCATGAACAGGGCAAGGGTTGTCGAACATTATAGTCCACATCCATGCACTCAAATCATGCCTTGGTTCCCGCTCGTTTTTGTTTGTTTCTAGTAGGCTGTCAAATCACTGTCCGGCATAGCTGAATCTAGACGTTAATCGACAACATCATTTCCGATCGGAACTGTCAATGCGGGTACCATTTCAACAAAAGTCCAAGATCTGTGCAGACAATGGGAGCAGGCAGAGAAACCATGCTGTCAGCAGCTACTGCCAAGCTGGACTCCGGACCACATAAACCTCAGAAAAGTTGGATATCCGTGACTCCAAGCACCCCGTAGAGTGCTCGAATATTTGTTCCTGCTTATGACACAAAACGAAACACGTAAATCTTTGAGATGACAACAGAACAGGAGTCTGAGAAATGGCCACTAGTTGTATCGGATGGGGAAATATAGGAAAAGAGAAAAGACTGCAGCTTTCGGGAATAGCTGCGATCTTTGCCGACTGATTAAAAACTGATATGTGGAAGCCGAGTGTGACTCAGGTGATTAAAGAATCGGACGCCACACTGATTCACTCGCAAACCATTTCAACCGCGATGAATTGGTGAACTCTAAGGTTTCACATTTTGGGAACTGTCTGTTCACAAAATTCATTGCAGGTGAATTCTACCAGGTGGTAGAACCAGTTCCAGCCATTATGCAAATTTTTATGCTGCCCATCTCACGTACAGAAATCTGAATGCAACGTATTCCGATGCACGTATTCGCTGATCTGATCTCATCACTGGCCTCCTGATATCAGGCACGTATCATGCCATAATCATGGGCCGTGGTAGGCACTGCGATAAATGTGTGCATGTGGAATTTCGTCATTGTCAAATTGAGATTGGATCGTACAGACTGGCAATCAGACCCAGAGAACGTAGTATGATATGTATTTCTGCATTTGTCTTCAAGCCCTTGAACATTCATAGATAAAGTACTCGAGTTGCTAGTTTGCGAGTGCAAAGGTTAGCAAACGTGAATTTTGGTAGATGCAACAACTCTAGCTTACTACTCGTAATCATCGTACAGTCTATAGATGAATGTGTTAGGTAGATTAGTTCAGAGAATCCGTCCGATATGAGTGGCATGAGTTGAATGGTCGATAAGTTCGGCCCGATCAGGTGTAACCTGAAATTCAACCTAATCTTGTGTTCACAACTTATGGAACAGTAGTCCTATTCTCCCACTTCCTGAAGTGAACATTTTTATTATTTTACAATTTCACATAGTATTCAGATAGAGGAATGCTCTAACAAGTGACTGTCAAAATGCGAAAGCAAGTAAATCGAGGTAAGATGCTACACCAGTCGAATATCAGTGAGAGTTTTCGCACAGAGTACAGTAGCTAACTGTTAACAATAGTGGTCCAGTTGTAGCATGTTTGACAAAATTTGTACTGGATAGAAACGGTTAGAACGAAACTGCATGGATTCTGGAGCATGGGATGTTCACTCCCGCTTTTTGTCCATTAATGGTCCTCCTCAACAGCCATGAAACAAGCGGGCTGTCGTGTACTGAGCGGAAGTTCACGTACCTGTTTCTCAGTCCAAAAGATGGAACTTTTATTCCAAGTAAAGTAAATTACGGTACAAGGGTGAGTAAATTTCAGCTGTAAGAAACTGACAATTGGAACTGGTCGGGGACACCCATACAACGGACAGTTTGTTGTCTTCGTCCTTAGGGTAAATAGCTTTAAAATGAGAGGAAGATGTAATTTGGAGAAATATTTTACAGTTTATCTTCCCATAACAAGAAGAGATTACATGATGGAAAGGCGATATCTGGTGACGAAAAATTGATGGGATTGACAAGCTGCTTATGTGTGGCAAATCCACAGGGGACCAGAAACAGAGTCAGTTTATGGTTGGCATTAAAAAGCTTGCCTCAAAGCAAATTCTCAGTCTGTCACAAAGCCAATATCTGCACTGACCTGTTACATACCAGTAAAAGTGTACTCAAAATCTCCCTCGTTTCACCCTTATCCTTCTACTTCCCTTATTAATGAAATGATCGTGCGCATCATTTTCAGGAAAGGCTTGCAACAGAGGGTTGCCAAGTCAAAACATTTACCGGTGAGGGGGAATTCGAGCTTACTACCTTTAGGGGGAGACGTCATGATGATTACCACCTGGCCACCGCCAGCTGGCATTCACCAAATGATGGAATGCGGACCCCAGTGGATTCGGATGAAATCAGTGAGACTACTTACGATGTTATATTCAACTCCCTCAGATGTACAGCACAATTTAGGATGTCTCACACAGGCCTTTGACCGGATAAACCTTTCCTGTTATCTTTTACTTCCTTTATTAATGAAACAACAATGTATATCAATTCTCAGGAAGGGGGCCGCGGCCAACAGAGGACTGACAGGTGAGGAAGTCGACCGGCAATGGGAGGATTCCAACCCGCAACCTTCATGTCCAAACGCTATGACCTAATCCACTTGGCCACCGACGGCCACTGGGTGAAGAAATGAATGGTGGTGTTGACGGTGAAAAAAAACTGAATCAGTCAAATGAGTTTGTGAATTCCACACTGACTACCATTTGTGGACCCCCTATTTCTTCCACGCTACAATTCAAAACAAACTCCAAACCACTAATCGGGCCCTCAAAATTCCTGTTCTTTGCGTGCGAAACTATAGGAGAATATACATCAATCTTTTTATCATTGTATAGCGGCGACTTCTTCTGTCCCATGGTACATCCTTAGACAAGTGGGTAAGCAAACGGTGAACAAGTGAGTGAGTTAAACAGATCCCAGGTAGGTGGAGCTGATGATAGCCATACTTTTTCTCAAATTTTCAACTCAGCTAGTTCAATACTTCTCAGGGTAAGGGATCACCTAGGCCCAGTAGGGTTAGTTTACAGGCAAGTCATGTGATACAGTCCGGCACAGCCTGACCACGGTCGGCCTAGACAAGCAGCCAATGAGAGCTGTAAAGGCAAGCGGTCGGGAAATCTAAACATTCCCCGAAGGCGATTAAATAGGTATTTCATCAGTCGGAATATTTCCAACCTTGTGTGTAGACCCATGAACTGCAAAAATGACTCAAACTTGTTTCTGTTCTCTTGTGGTATTCATGTAGACCTCATTCGCATAACTTGGGTAGAAGCCAGTTCACTGTCTATTGGTAATTTGTATCCATTGGTTACTGTGACTGACCGAATTCCGTAAACCGATTACAGGGCCAAATGCAACAGCTGGTTAGGCGAAAACGATGAGAAAGTTTTCGATTGGTGTGTAATGATGCGACGATGAATGAGTATGCTTTTGTGTATATATGTATGTATTTATGTAAGTATGTGTGTATGTGTTTGCTTGTGTGTGTGCGTGTGCGAACGGAATGCCTGAGCTTCTATGTGTCAGTTGTGAAATCACGAGACAAATGTGTCGCATTTAATGTCACCAGTGTTTTTTTCTCAGGCTGAATATCCGCAGATTGTTCAATTTTGTCTGTTGTCATTGTAGCATAAATGAGTGGGCAGGCCACAGCATATCATGGGGCGATCTTTCTCTTCTGTCTGGTGTACGCTCGAACAGTCCGCTGTCGCCCAAACACCTGAAAAACGATCCCTCATCTTCAACTTTGGACAGTAGCCAGTTGGGAACTCTACAGTCAGACAGTCGCGAATACAGACTAAATGGCGCTAGAAGAATTATTTTTGCAAGGGGAAAATGTACATCTATCTTCGAAATTCAATTGCCCATGCTTTGTGCCATCAAATATAAATTAGTGTCTAGCAGATTTTCTTGTCAAATTTACCGCTGGTCGCTGTTTGCGTACCTTGCATTTCCTTTCACATTTGTGTTGCACGTGGATGTCACGATCGGCTGATACAAGCTGTGCGCGTAGTTAGGTGAACAAATTTGCCGAAATTGTTTCTCGCTTATTCCGTGCTAAGAAAGTAAGTCTAAAAATTTGGTGTTATTCTGTCTTATTATTTGACTGGTCTTGCAAATATATATATATACATATATGTGCTTAAATGAATACACAGATGCGTGTCGGATTCTCAAAGGAGATTGTACGTCTTTGGTGTCAATTACTTCCGTATCTCATCAGCTCTCATAAAATGAAAAACAATATCTGAGCTGCACACATATGCTCAGTACTGGAATTAGGACGGTGAAATCGAAAAAAAATGCGAACATGGTATCAAACTCATGACTTCACCGAGGAACGTCTACACAAACTAATCTGACGGATGCTTTCCTTCGACTAAGCGGATAACAAATCGATGAGCATTTGGAATTCAATGATACGTCTTCTCTGACTAGAGCGAAAGGTCTGTCAACATGCTCGGGTACATACAAACTAGTCGAACAGTTAATGAGGCGAAGTACAGCCAACTAAGAGGTACATGGCTAGAAGCTTACAGACCTTTTACTCCATTGTCATAGTTCACGTGATAGCCCAAACTAGTCAATGTCAGTACACCAGGAAACTTGAAGAATTGAACGTGGACGGTGATGAGGAAGACAAATTGGGCGGATGGATAAGGCTATATTGGTCGGGAATGGACTTAATCCAAGACAATTGATTAGAATTGTTCAAAAAATCGGCTATAGTTAAAATAATGAAGGAATCCGAGAGTTCACCGAATCATTGTCAAGAAGGCCAGTCGGAGGGTTCGGTGGGATAACTCAGAGCGAAGTTTGGTTAGGCTTCTTTCAAGGTAGATCTTCGAACAAATCAGATAATGCAAGTAAATGTCAGACCTCCTTCAGAAATGGAGGTTGAAAGAAAAAAAAGGTTTTATTAAAAGGGATAAGACTGTTAGACCATGGGATAGGTTTCCATGATTCGTCGTGAATAACGGCAGATAGTTCAAGAAAACTGAGCACGCTTCGAGGAGTTGGTGTGAATCGGTGATTGTTACGGTTTGCGTAAGTGATAGATTCTGCGGCGAAAATCACCAAGGAACTGGTTTTGCCAATGTATCCTATTCCAAATGGTCACAGGCACTTAAAAAGTGTATTTTAAAGGATTGTGTTTAATTCCTATCCGATCGGGGTTTTATGGACCAAGTCATTACCCTACCGCAAACGTTAAATCACACGCATCTGCCGTACACCCACCCACCATCTTTGGCTTCCCTGATCTGAAAGCGGGATTCGAAACAGTCGAACATGCTGTTACATAATACTATCTGCCACTTGGCAGTGTGCTTGGAAGATTCACTTCTGTCTACCATTTTCCGCAACCGAAGAACAAAAAATTAGCTGATATTTATATTGAGATTCCCCTGGGTTCATAACGCGAACCGTTATCTGCCAGGGTTATCCTCACATTGTTTTTACTACTTTCAAAGTGTTCATTCGAGTAGCCCTATATTCGTGTTAAAATATTGACATTGGTATTTATTAGCCCAGCAAATTTTCTGACTGACGCTTCTGAGTATACAACCGATTAAGTTAAACATGCTCCTCGATCGGTTTAACAACAATTTGGCTACGCTTGGCTATGCTATGCGTTTGCAAATTCGAATTGCCGTTTCTAAATTGGTTTGGCTCGATGTGGCAGTTTGTTCTCGTAGAGATCTTGTTGGATGGAAGGGTCACAATTTCGATTTTGTTGTTAGAGCCATCGAGTGTGGACGATAATAGAAAATTGTCCGTAATCAAAGAATAGTGTCTTGGTAACACTCTCATTATGGTAGAATACGATAAGTTGAGTGTGACGTGACTCGCTTACGCCAGTATGTCAATTCTGTCGGTGTAAACTGTCCTGGTCGGTGAGGCAGATTTCGGTCGGAAGGTCAGTGGCGATTGTGGGTGATGAATGGTCAAAATCAATGATGATTCCTAACAAGGATGAAACAGCTGTACAGTGCTTCCATGGTTTCTTTATGGTGAGTTTAGTGATGATATCACATGGTGAATTATTTCATGTAAACATTCAATCTCCTACTACTAAAATGTATCAATTTTTCTTGATCAAGTGTTAGTAAAATTAGGGGGACATTGCACTGGTAATTTTGATAGATCAGCTAAAACGAAAAACTGAAAAGCCCGAGGAAAAAATGGTGGAGTGAATCAGTCAGCGAACTGATCGATTACTCAACAGGGACCAGAGGGAACCAAAAGTAATTTCTTTTGGCCTAGCATGCGAATCTCGGTGCCCGCTCGGCTAGGCCTTTTTTCGACAAATTTAATGTGAACAAATGATAAAAGAAATCGGAGAATGGACACATCAACGACTGATGGGTCCATGTCAGAGAAAACATCTTCCTGTTTTTTATTTTACAGCAGAGGTAGTCAGTGTGTAAGAAGACCGTCGGAGGTGAACTTTCCTCGGCTGGCTTAGGAGATCCCCTCACTTGTGCATTTTGGTTGAGTGGCGCTGGTGACAATGTTCTTGCACTTGAAGTCTTTTCTCGTCTTCATGGGTCCTACTTGTTGCCTTGGATTCTCTGATCAATTTGTTACTTCCATTTTGATTCTGTATAGTTGGTGTGAGTGATAGCAAGTGGAAGGTCCGCGGCTGTTTTAACCGACTCAGACAGACAAACATACAGAAGGACAGGTACAGCTACTGACAGACGGTTTGAGACACTTCGATTTGTTGTTATTCTTTCGAATCCTCCGGTGTGACATGCCATGAAGCCGATTGAAAATGTGTTCTCAGAAATATATGATACAAAAAAGATGAAACGCTCTTTAGTTATCTACTCTAACGAAAAAAACCGCTTTATCGATGAACGCACGCGGCTTTTTTATATCACGCGATAAATGGTATTTAAATTTGGCTCTATATATGTGGCGCGCTGCCCCCATCTCTACCAGTGTTTGGTTTTCCAATAAGAAAAAATAAAACTAATCCAATTTCTAATCGAGCTAATGGGTTTGATGAACTGATCACAGATCAGACATTGCACATGTTCACGCGAATCTCCCCATTTGAGAATTACGTGACGATGACTGATCGGTTGCAGTCTAAAATAAAACACAAATAGAATGAATGTAACAGGAGTAGTTCACATGAGGACCAGAATTGGACTTGAAGCCAACGTACACCAATGTGGCATTTCATCTGTGTCCTCGTGGTATTCGCCGCACAAAACGGTATGTTCACATGTTAGTTTTACTGACTTGTATGAATATAACTAGGAGATCACGCATTTACTGATTGCAAATATTCTGTTTAACAAATTTATCCAAATTTAGCTTGATTTTTCACTTCATTTGGTGTGTGCAGGAATTCTGAAGCATTACTGTTACCGGTTGTAATAGCACAGTATTAGCATCACTGTTAGTATTCGTAATAAAAGTATTCCGGATACTTTGCTTAAACCCCTTTAAGTTACTTCCTACTAGTTTGTTTTGGTAGTTATAAAAGTGTTGAATTCCTTCTAGGGTCCTTTCCTTTGGATCAGTCCAACGTCACGTCCCAAACGCCTGGTAGACGTTTATTATCAGAAGGTGGTTCTATAACTTATGAATATTAACAAATAAGGATAAACGGATGTACTAATGCAAATTTCCCGACGTACATGAAGAATCTGTCAGTGTCAGTCACGTCAAGACGGTGTGACAGAATGCTGTACAGTGTGCGTTTAGCAGAATAGACCAGAGATTTATTCGGAGCTGATCGGTGCATGCGACCTCACATGAATAAGTAGAGCTAAGAGGTACTAGTGGGTAGTTCGTGTGATTGGTGTCTTCCTTGTTTGGCGAGGTGTCTTTTGGATTCCATCGCTGATGCACGAACCTCAGGTCATCCGGTCAACCTTACACTCAGGAAGCACCGGATTCGGGAATCGCTCTTATCATACCTCAACGGTGGTACACATCCTGCATCGCTTCCAGGATCTGAGCCCGGGGCTTCCAACTGGAAAGCATGTGTGTTACCACTGTGTCACCAACTCCGTCCAGGCTAACCAGCGGGTTCTACTGGCTGTCATTGGGACTGAAAAGTGAACAAACTTAAAACGGTAATTCTGGTTCGCCAGCACAGGAGCTGATGGCACAGTGGCAACATGCAAGCCTTCCAGTTGGAAAGCTGGGGTTCAGATTTTGGGAGCGATGCAGGATGTGCACCACCGTTGAGGTGTGATAAGAGCGATGCCCGAGTCTGGTGCTTCCTGGGTGTATGGTTGACCGGATGACCTGAGGTTTGTGCGTGCAAGGTGGAGTCCAATGGACAGTCAAAACAGTAAAAAGGGTGCTTGCTGCGGTTGTGTATGGACAGATTTCAAGCAGTGGAAATTTGAGTGTGCTCTTGTGCGTCAGTGCATGTATATGAGGTATCTACTTCAGTGATTATGAGTGAGCAGCGGTCAAGGTAAGGGTTCAGACGGGTGTGCACTTGTGTCCGTTCGTGATAACCCGGATCAGCGCGGAGTGAGAACTGTGTTGATTGAACGTTAAGATAATCAGCAAACTGGAGTGTACCACGAATACCTTTATCTATAAAAGTGGCCAAAATGTGTGTGTGTGCGAGTATGTGAACACGAGTTAAGGGATTGGAACTGCACAAGGCCGTAAGGGCATTCTTCGGTGGTCGGACGAACTGACATCTCGCGCTATCGCCTTAGCCTTATGGTCACGAGACATTACGTGAAAGGCACGGGTAGTATTATTAGTACCAGCCGTAGTAATGGTAATAATAATAATAATTGCAGTAGTAGTAGTGGTAGTAGTAATGATAACGGCAGCACCAGCAGCGGTTTGTGTGGTAAAATATTTCGAAGATACTACTGGGAAATGTCGTGCTTAAGCAAAAGAAAAAACGCTTACATGTATACTGGGACGGAACAGAATGCACTAAACACAGAGATAACAAAGGCAATATCTGTGGATCGTCAAGCGACGAGTTTTGGCGAAATGTAGATTTGGCATAATCCTATGTGTGCCAATATTCACTCCTGGGCAGCTTGAGCATAAGTGTGAGAAAGTGTTATAAACTAATTTTCCTTTTACTAGATTGCAACAGTATTTGTACTGCTAATTTTATTACGGTTGCTAATGACATTATTGATCGTAGGAAGATTTTTGACATTTCGTTGCCTCGTTACACAACTTTAACTTTATGGGTGGTCACATGGCTGAAACCAACCGTTTATCGATTCATGCCTCAAATTCATAATGTATGATCAACTCAACTTTACTAAGTAGAGCTGAAGATTGACGACAAAATAAAACTGGTGCATATTTGCTTGTACACGTAGTAGGATCCCAGTTTTTGACCGATACCGATTGTGACATGTTCGCACAAATCCATTTTTCGGAGAAAGTCGACTGCTGTTCCAAAGACAGGATACAGAAAACTGGCATTGGTTGCACACTGGAAGTGTGGTAATTCTGTGACGGGACGAGCACACTGGCTATATATAAAATTGTTTTAACGGCGTCGAAAAATAAATAAGCAAGCAAGCAAGCAAACAAACAAACAAACAAACATAACTAATTAACTAACGGAAGAACTAACTACCTAAATAACTAAGTAACTAACTAACCAAATAACGGACAAACAACCGAATAAAGTAAATGAGATGACACTACCGGAGAACAACGATGAATGAATGACGAGGCAGGGTATCAGCTGGGGTTAAAATAAATTTAACGCTCGAGCTAAACATCAGCCAACTGTGTGCACCATAACCCATGATTCCTAGCAAACCGTATAAGAGAGATAGATACAAATTCTTTAAACTTCGTGGATAACATCAGCAATGGTGGTGCTTGCCTGAAAAATCTTTGACTGACATTTCAGTAGATTGTTTGATGAGAGAATCCACAAACCGCTTGAACATCAATTAGTACAGATTCTGTCATTAATCTCAAACTATATTGTTGTCATTTTTGGAAACCAGCTCTGATCAAAGAGACCCGATCGCAATACACTTGTCCTACCACGCCCTTCGTGTCCACAAATGCTGACCAGACCGTTAGGATGCCACCCGTGGGGTTCGACTTCCCAGTACCGTTCCAGTGTACCTATCAGTTCACTACATCAAAGGGAAGAACAATTCGGTTGAGGTTTACAGAATTCAAAGTGAGCGAGTAATATTAGTTATGTGAATAATTAATTGCTTTACTAGTTTTATTACTAAATTTGCAGATAGCGGTGAATACTGACCCAGCTCATTTCGAATCACACAACAGTAATTGTGAATAATAGAAATAGGTAAAATGATATTGAGAATTTTGGTAGGCAATATCAACTGCCAATAATGTGGCGCTGTAATATGTGTAAAACCGATGAAAAAACACTGAAGTTTTTGTTCAGAAAAAAAGGTGGCTTGATGATTTCTGAATTGTTTGCCTGAGCTTCAGATCGTTTGATTAACATCTGAACCAAGGTACATTAAACATCCATCTTCGGATCTTGGTCGGGGTAGTGAAAACCGTAAAAATACTGTATATCCTGCGGTTTAAGAAATTTTCACGTTAGAAGCCTACCAGCACCTCACAGAGACTGGTTCTTGGAATGTCGAGCACGGCTCTTGTTCACGTGTTTCTCCCTTTCGCATTTTTCAATTCTTTTCAGCTATTGTCTCGTTGATCAAACTGTTCGGGACGTCAAATTGCGAACAGGAAAATGGGCATTTAAACATCAGAAAGTTATGAACATTGTTTTTCAGTCGTGATTTGTGGGGATCATTCATTGAACTAGGTTGATTGGAAGATGAGCGAATGCCTCAGCATAAGCGTTTGCAATACTAACTGTAGCTCGAATTTCATCGAGATACTAATCACCTTTTGCTCGGGAAAAAAATTGCGATTACTTTCTTGATAAGGCTTGGCATTATCGACACGCGCGAATTCCACTTTGAATCAACCCAACAGTCAGTCGCGGATGTTTGTTCATCAGCTTTCTGCACAGTAGGTGAAGCACATGTACTAATCTTTTGACTGTCCAAATTGCATCCCTAATCACTGGTTGCTGTTTAGTTTTCAGTGAAAGAGAACATTCATGGGCTTAGTCAAACTCCTGCAAATAAATGGCAGATGCACTTCAAGAATAAAAATTATCACATCTGACCTTCCGTAGATCATCCCAGCAAACTGTTTAGGATACAGTTTTGAATGGCGGTTGACGGATGGGGTGAGCAGAAACATTTTCTTCAGTTAATTCTATATCTAATTTTCAGTTTTCTAAAGAACAAAACTTCATATTCTATCCGCAATAGGACAGTATAGGTTTCATTATTTTTTCACAAAACACAAGGGTGACTCGCCTACTCCGACAACATATCTGGATCGGGAACTGGTTTGCCGCCAAGGCGTCCTTTGAACCGGCGGTAGTTAGGCCGTTGGGGTCGTGGATTTTGGAGGAGACGACCGCGTGTTCGGTCCCCCCCCGAGTCATCAATTCACCTGCCCATTTAGTGGCAGCATTCTCATTTCCGTAATATTAGTCGGCGATTTTGCATTAGAAAAGGGAATAGGAATTATTAATAATACAGCAACTGCACTAATACAGGTAAAATAATCAAAGGCGAGCTGTGGGATAGCACGAAGTGCCATATGTTTTACTTTGCAAACGAATGTTTCATTATTCTTCCTAAAAGCTCCCTCGGGGTAGAGGCTAAAATGCACTCCCATTTCCCTCCTCATGAGGATTTGTTAATCGAACTGTCGTTGTATAGTCTACGTCCGCATGATACATCAAAAAGTACTTGGTCTGTAGCTTCACACCGAAGTATTCAGTTGAGGTAACTTCTAGCAACTAGCCAATAACAAGTTAATTCACACTGGAATCTGAATTGGATTTACAAATTCCTTCAGGGTATCACTTGGGTCAACTTTTGGTCAACAAATTTACGGAGATCATTTGGCGACTATATAGATTCTAACGGCTTCCAGGTATACGCATGTAACTAGCACTAGACGTGTGACCTTGAGTTTATTTGGTCAAACTGGATGCTATCTATGTAAAACGCTTTACTAGCTGCTTTTTGAATAGTTGGATGAAAAAAACATACCTTTGGAACTATTAACGGCAAAATTTCCAAAGTTGTTACACTTGTTGTCAGGAGGGAGATTTGTGATGGTCACGAAGATGAGGACATACGGAATGGTCTGTGATTTAGTTCATTCATGGATCGGTAATATGTTCATATTCCCAAAAGACCAACGGATTAAAGTCTGAATTATCTCGCACACACGATAATATTGCCTAGATTGTAATGTAATGAATGTTGTGATGCGAATGCTTTATGGGGAATGCAAATGAGTTGCGAGTAAAATTTAACCACTAATTTGTGCCAGGGAACACCCATTTCTTGGGAAATTGTCCTGATTTACCGTTGGATTTCGGCACAAACTTTAGTGGATCCCTACCATCAATTCCAACTGTGTTTCAGATCGGTACCGGAAGGCCTTGCAATAATGTGACCGGCTACGTTACACTAGGATACAGCAGAAATGGCACAGAACGTTCCATCTTTAAATTATGCGGTACCAGATTGCCCGTGCTAAATAGATGGCCCTTTTCACACTTGTTCATACATATACGGGGAGCAAACATATCGGCTGGGAACACTGTCACCGTAAAGCACAAATCAGGTTAGCCTTTCGTGTTTCTGTGTTCCTCTCTCGCTTGTCATAGCCCCTCTATAGCACAACGTGATGGCATTTATACCCATACCATTATCCGCCTTTCAGTTTCAGCCTCATCTCAAACAGTTCCGTTCGGATTCGTTATTATGGTACTGCTCACTATTTCCCAGTCTTGGTAACAGTTGTATTCCTTTGCCGTTTTGTCTTGTTAATTTTTTGGGAAATATTTTTTAGTGATCGAATAAACAGTTTGGTTTGTGAAAAAACTTGTTTTCTTTTCTCATTTTTAGTTAAGCTTGATAAAAATCCTGACTGAGCTAATCAAAATCTCAAGTGCTATTCGCGATTCCTTGTCCATTTGACCCGACCTATTAGTACTAACAGTATTCTCATATTGTTTGCTTGTTCATCACGTTCCACCTGGGGCTGGAAAGCGAGCGGACTGAACAACTAGTGGTTTAATGTCGTGAAGCTTAGGGAATCCGTGAAACTCTCAGGCAGGTTGATTAGGGTCTACACTAAGTCATTCGGTGATCTTTTGCATAGCCACAGGTGATAGCTCTAGCTTATTTAAAATGAATGTCTATTGCAAAATGATGATTAGGGTGAAGTTTGACGGGTTTCAGCTTAACGGGAGCTCAACTTTGTGAATCCTTTTATCGAACATCCGTTCTTTTAGTGCTCTGTAACCGTTATAATTCAACTCTAGGCAAATTTTAACGCACCAGTAAGAAGAGTTGGTTACTGCAGGGGGATCATTCAACAGGAATGCGATCGTGTGGCTAGTCATTTGAATGGTGCTGTTTAAAAGTTGCTAAAGATGTGTTTGGGAATTCAACTGAAACTAATAACTGTTTTTTGTCTGCACTGACTAATTAATTATTGGAAATTGTCCTTATTTCTACAACCGCTTTTAGTATGTCGAATCGTTAAATGACCTAGTGAAAGCATGCTGCAGTTTGCTCATGGAGCCACATGATCGGCGGTCACGTGGTTCAGTTCACCGATATTTTTATCGTGACTGTCTATCGCTAAGCTACATTTGGAAATCTATTAAAGACAACATAGGATAAATATAGTAGTGTTATGTACACAGTGCCATATAGTCCCACAAATTGTATTCTGTAAAGCTCTCAACACATGAGATCAGCAAATAATCGGTGGAGCTCGATATATTTACACTGTCCGAGTAGTTATGTGCTGTACAGCTCAATTGAAATGCCCGAACCGTTGCATGTTTCGCCGTAGACATTTCTTTGATTTCAATTCTCAAAGGCCTTGCCAATTTTCAAAATGCATAACAATGACTTAGTAATCCAGAAGTCTGATTGTATGACTTTCTAAGTTGTTTCGTGTGTCACAGACAGATTCTCAATAGGATGTTCCTCCCAAGTGTTTTCGGGTATGCAGAAAGCTCGATTCGCATTCACTAATTTCAAGACTTTGTGGCCTGAGCATGGGGTCCACTTATTGTTCAAAGGTAGCCTATACACAGCAGCAGTGAGGTCGATAGTGTTCTATGATTCCGAAACTTGACCGCCGGTAGCAGAAGAAATACGAAGACTTTCGAGTTTTGAGCACCGCTATCTTTGAAGTATTAGTAAAGTTATGTGGGGGAGTTTCAGCCATATCTGAAAGGCTTGGAACCAACTCCTGGGTCCTAGGGCCCATTCTTTAGAACAAACAATGAATCAGAACATAGTACGGTAATTCGGTCACGCCTCGTGCATGCCCACAGAAAGACTGCCTCATAGTATGCTGTTCCCCGGCTGTAGGTAATGGCTGGAAGATGACTGGACGTAGCAAGTTGACGATATGATAAAGCAGGTATGAAAACTTCAATCGGTGGACAGGCTGGTGTAGGTACAGTTAAATTAGAGTATCGGTTTTGGGTCCACGAGATCTCCCCAACTGATGGTTGTAGGCAACAGGTGATAGGGCTCAGTGAAACAGTCAGTAGCATTCTGACATTCTAAATCATTCCTGCGCTATATAGTTCTCCAGCTTCCTTGCGTCGCAGTCGATTTTTTTTACTGTTCCATGGTTTTTCTCCTTGAGTAGACAGTGCTGCGTGGCATCAACCAAGGGTAGAGCACGTTGGCACAATGTTAACTGTTGCAAAAAACTGACTTAGTTTGCAGTTGTGAAAATGCCCAGAAGACAACCGAATTCAGACAGATAAACCAAGATTCACAGCTATTTAAAAGGAACGTGAACTTAGTCAGTGATTTTCAGACGGAAACAGGATTGATCAGCCGAAACTGGTCGGAGGCAGAACTGTGTAACACCTGGTTTCTGGAAAGCTTACTACTGTCCACATGCAGTGGATTGTTATATTCCATTTTATGGAGAAATTTACGCCAGCTCTAAAATTGTTAAGACATTAAATCAGTTTATGCACCAGGATTTTGGCGTATTTTGCCAAGCAAGAACAAAAAGTGAACCCAACAGATATCGATAATCTCTTTTATTTTGTCAGTCAACCAAACTGGATAAGTAATTTATTATAATTATAGTCAGCATGAGAAACCTACTTGCAAATTTGAGATAGATCGCAGCATGACAAACTATTCGGAGATTCAGGCACGTCTGTTACTTGATGACGGTCTTGGGCTAGCAGAACTACAAATGAACATGACAATTTTGATTGAAGTGTTTATAAGCTGGTCCGGGAAAAAGAAAGCAGCAACGAATGAAATAGGAGGCCGATTGACAGTTTCTTTGGCCAAAGAAGTTGGGTTATAAACTGAATTTTCATGCATAAATTTGCTCGTAATCTTTGCTTAATTACAACCCATGCGATTCGTAATCCTATGGAATTCAGGGGCCGTATTAACCATGGGAAACGTATCGTTCAGGTCAATTTGGAGGGTCAATATCGGGCAGGCGACGAGCACTGGGGCTTGTGGGCATTTTGGCACCATGAGCAGCTGAGCTATTAGCCATGTAAATGTTCGTTCTGGTGGACAGTCGGTACTGCGTTCCGCCCCCGCGCTGTGCTCTATTAGCACACAAACTGGCTCATGCCATTCCAAGCGAAAAAGACGTAAGACTTCGATGAATTCGATTGTTGAAGCCGATGATAAGTTTTTCTAAAGATGACGAATTGCAAGCAGCAATATATACACTCTGCTATCACAGTTTTCAGCCTACTTCCAATCAATTTCTTAAAGTCGTCTTCTTTCACTGGTTGTTGCATGTGTACGATCTATTGTGGGACAAATATTTCTGGGAATTAATTGACTGCTGTTTTGGCATAGTTCCCTACGAGCGATTCCGAATAACCTCAAATTTGTATGTGTTACCAAAACGACTCGAAATCGAACCCTGCCCTTTGGGGACCGCATTCTCGTGTGTCACCAATTAACATGCAAAATGCCAAGTTTTTCCCTGAGGGGAGTAAGTCTTTCGTAAGCTACCCAATTCACTGTCGTTACAAATGAACACGTTCACAACTAATCTAGTGTATCACTTGATCATTGTCAGATGCATAGCAAATATGAAAAAATTGCAACTTTAAGCGAAGTTTGACATGGCACGACGCACCATTTACTAATGGATAGACACACAGTTATATAGGTAGGTTTTTCTGGAAGCATTCCAGTGGGTACCATATATTTGATCAATATTAGCACTGCCAAAGTAGACCCTGAATGAAATGTGAACAAAAGAACCGCAAAATGGACAAGTTTTATTCACTCCAGACGGCACTACCAAGTTTAACGACGTTCTGAGAAGTGCTTTTTTAGATTTTCACTAACTTATCTAAGTTGAAGTGGGGCGGAAAAGTTTCGCTTTCATGTAATTAGTAGGATTTTCATAAAAAGTCGATGCTGGTGCGATTTTTTATTCAGGCACTATTATCATTTAGTTTGCCGCTTTTGTAAAGTAAACCCTAGTTCAAGCTGCATTTGTCTTGCCAGGCACATCTATCATTCGATGCACTTTTCACAACACATATATCGCATGTGAATTCGCCATAACACTTATCTATAAACTGATCTTTTCTAGACATTATTTCTTACACGACAAAAGTTTGAAAGTAAACGGTTGCGATTTTTGAAAATAAAAAATCAACAGCTGTTTTGTTTTTTTTCATTAGATTTGACGCTGCATCCATCAGGAACAACCGCCTGGCTACCATCCCTGAACGCTAGTACACTTTAGTCGAAAATCGATGCGTCTAGCTTGCCTAAGAGCAAATATCGAATAGAAATGAGCAGGTTTCAAATAGAAGGAGAAATTCCAATTGTCTGAGCTTAGTCAGTGCACGCAATGGGTTTCCAATCTTTCCAGACAAACTGACTTTCGCCTATTTTACGCTATCCACTTGGAGTTTCCACAGCACTTACATTTTAGGCTATTTATCATAGACGAAGAAAAACAAATTTTGTGATATTTAACAAATTCTGAACATCGAAGGCGCAGTGCACATTTGTGCTCTATTCTGACCTTCCAATAGGCCTCGTCGTGATATTCACAAACAGATGCCTAAAATCAAACGTGCGGTTCAGTTTCGGACAGTAAAATGCCACGGACAGAAAGAATTCGGAGTGACCAACAATAAGAAATCTGACAACATGACAAACAGAAGAACCTCGTCATCGCTAGACAGGTGCAAATTAAAAATAGCTTGAATTCACTATGTATAAGTAAGTATAAATGAAATCCCGGTCGGCTGGATGAAAATGTTCCCTGCTGGGTTGTCGAATGAAAAGAAAATGTTTGTGGATATTAAAGGCTAATCGAATTTGTTTAGGTATTCACAATTTTACACGCTATAGTTTCTCCGGGCAGATCTGTCCTGAATACGTGGAATTTTCTATATCACATGTTAGAAAAATGCGTATCCACGTTGCTGGGATTAATGAGAATAACCGTCTTCGGGCCTGGTGTTTTCAGTAAAATTTCTTATCTCACACGAATTGTGGGTAATTCATCTCTGGCAAATAAGCGGATAATGTAATTTGATGTGACTTCCCCTCTAGCGAATCTTTTTTTGTATGGCACGTCTCAACTATCTGGAACTCCGAGGTGACCCGACAGTCACACGTGTTTTCTGGTTAATAAATAGAAATCAAAATACTTCAGGGGTTTGATTGGTTTACACAACTAGGCCTTCGAAATCAAATTGATGATCAGGAACAGATGTCATATTTTCATGAATTAGTATACCACGTGATATCATTGCTTAACTCACCATTAAGAAACCATGGAAAAACTGTACACCTCTTTCGTTTTTGTCGAGAGTTATCAGCAATGTATATCCACCGCGTACCCAAACGGAACGCGAACCCGGAACGAACGAGTCTGAGTCAAATCTCTCAGCAACTACGTTACCGGGCAGGCTGTGAACGAGTTTTTGAACTTCACCACAAGATGTTTCACATATCCGTCACTGATTTACACGACCAAGGGCCGCCAGCGCAAATCATTTGATCCCTACTGATAAATGACTTCGCTGCCGATAGCCTAGGTACGACGAAAATTTTGGACATGACCTACAGGGCTTGGCTACCTGGTATATGTCAGTAGTAGGACAGCCTGCCCGGCAGCGTAATGGCTAAGGCATTCGACTCAAAATCGTTCGTCCCGGCTTCGCGTCCCAGTTTGGGCGAGGTGGATGTACACTGTTGATGATTCCTAACAAGGATTAAAAAATAGTGCAGTCTTTCCATGGTTTCTTAATGGTCAGCTGAACGATGGTATCGCTTGGTGGACTATTTTACGAGAGAAAACTCAATCTCATACTACTAACATATACCAAGTATCATTTTGTTAATCATTCTGTTTGGCCCAAATGAAATGAGCTGGATAACTGTTTCCTAGATGGGGAGCGAAAAGTTGTTTTGTTTGGTACTCGTCTCGAACACATTCTTTGGAGGTTCCTTGATGAGAATTGGGTGAAATATATATATATATATAATATCGGCTTGAAAATAAACAAGGTTCCAAAAGAAAATAGAAATTGAATTCTGCAACAAGATATGTGATAGACGAATAAAGGAAAATTAGATGAATACGATCTTTTACTTCTTATTTTGACCGTCTACATTTTGATTTTTAAATCCGCCCTTAGTTTATTAGTTTTTAGAAACCCGACTTTTACAGGCAGATGGCAAATTAGTTCTAACCCTGTCCTAGAGTCTGAGCGGCATCCGTCAGCATTTCTAGGGATAGAAAATGTTTATCTCCTAGGTCCCAGTTGGTAAAATTCGATGCATCAACCGCAGCTAAAACTCAAACTGCCTCTTTCATAACCCCCAATTTGGGTCTTCAAGTTGCCACACAGTCAGCACGGTTTTTACTTGTACTTTTCGGTCCATATTATATAGACATTCACCTTGCATTGATCATTTATCTTTCACCTCCTTCATTAATGAAACAGCAGTGCATATCATCTTCAGGAAGGGAGCCCTGGCCAACAAAGGACGATGGCAAAGGTGATCGGCGGTGGTAGAATCCGAACCGGCGACCTTCAGGAGGAAAAGTCTTGATAGTGAGCAATTAACTACAGCCGGTAGATGAGAATTGGGCTAAGACAGGAGGAATAAAACGGTCATGGATTTGACAATGTACAGATAAAGTATTCAGTCTCTGAGTTAGACCAAGAACTTTGGATGACAAAGACGACCTAGCACGTTATACCGAGTATCGACAGAAGACTGTGCACATGTTAGTCAACGTAATCTAACTGGACAGTCAGAAAAGTTCGGTCTCTGTTGACTTACCATTCACAGAGTCCAGCAGCGTTGTCGACTACCATTACAATGTCTGGATCAATTGTGTCACGCTTTCGAATACACTAAAGTGTTGAGTACTGCCGCAAGAACCTTGAATTCATGAGACTATCACAAGTGTGTGTTAAACCGCAGAATCTTATCGCGAATCCGCTAGTCACATTGGTGGTAGAAGTCGGTAACAGTGAGATCGACGTGTTAAATCTACTGTTGGCGCTGTCGTCACAGGATCTCTAGAAAACTAATAAAGCGAACCCGGTTTAACACGCGGAAAAATGTGGCCAAGCCCGATGACCTGTTGGTGATGCTGGTAGGCGTGATGATCACGTGTACGATAATTTTGCGCTGTATTTTAACGTGTAAATTCTGAGTCGACGAATATGGGTCACATGTTCGAAATTACAGAATGCTTTTCTGCTTTCATTCGCGAATGATCACACAGTAACATAGATAGACAAAGCAAAACAAAAAATACTGAAATTTGTGACAGTTTGGAAAATCAAGGCCAATCGGAAATGGAAAGAAGCGAACGGTGTTTCACAAGGCTTACGAAAAACGACATTATCGAGATCAGTTGGCATTTCGGCGCAATCGATCTGCTTATGCTCACACAGATGCCTATGAAGCTATTCTTCCGTTTGAAGGTGGATTGGACGAACATACCAAGATCCCTTGGATAGACCGAAGTCGAGAAGATCCTTTTTTAAGAAGAGGTGTATAATTTTTTTTCTTTTTAACGTCTGCAATACTCACCGATGTTGATTAGTTATTAAAAGCAACTTGGTTGACAATCGGCATCCACCTTTCGTTTTACGGAAACCGAAATGTATGACGTGGGAATTTGTTCGCCCAGTTATCGCAAATGAATAAAGCTTTCGAAACATAACCATTTAATCCGGGGTTGAATTTCCAGTTTCGTGATGAGATGAACATGTGGAATTGTTAATGACTCTTATCAAGAGGGAAATAACTATCCAATGCATACCGGATTCCTAGGGTTGAGTTAGGAATTCGTGCCAGTTGAGAAATAACTTCACGTCCATCTCGTTGTACCAAGCCAGCGCTGTTAAACCGAACAGTTCACGTTATTTTGAAATCTTATCACTTGGGACATAGATCCTGGTTAACAAAACAGACCTAGAAGAAGATGGAGACTAGAATCTTCCGCATTGCCCAAGATGTGAACACCATGATCAGCCTATTGAAGCAGGCAAACATAGAATATACTTACTGTGAACAGCGCAACATGAATATTTTTTAATTTTCAGGTGTTTGCACCTATTTTTTATGAAGTACGTATGGGGGAGTTGCTTGTTAAACCATCAAGTCCAGATTCCTAATATAGGGTTAACAGAATCATATCGAGTCGGACAGCTAAAATCACTCAGATACGAAATGGTCGAGTAGACCACTATTCGAAACAGAGGAGATCGAAAACCATGCTGAACCATTAGATCTGGACCAAAGTATGTCCACAGCCAGCTGGCGAAACAAATACAAGTTTATTTGCATAAATAAATCGAGATCGTTTAAAGGTACACAAGTCCTCATTCAAAGGTTCTGGACAAACAGGAAGAAAATGGGCATGAAAATTACAAGATTTATGAACTCCAGAAATAGCCGTCTTCGCTAAACATGATTAGCAATGTACCAGCACAATAAACGGCATATATAGTCTCAGAAACGATCTAATAAAACTTCAGAAGAAGGTCATTTGTGACGTGCTTCAAAATCATTGCACAATGAAAGAATGTGCTGGATGAACTGACCGAGTTCCGAAATTACCAGTAAAATTTTGAGTTTGATATAGTAATAAAAGGAGGATTATGGACGCTAAAAACAATAAGAATAATAATAAGTGATCTGTCAGCAAAATGTGATCTAAATGCCAATCTCAATGATCCCAGCACCTCGGAAATTAACAGTATGAGAAGAAGCACCAATATTTAAGGCCAGTGAAAGCTTGTTATCAAAGACAGTGCTTCAAAAATCGGCGATAAAATCGACTCTGTTTGCACAGCAAATGATCAGAATTGTCAGAGAGTTAGAAAATCACAGATTCCGTCAAAACAGAACAGTGACCAAATATAATTCTGCGGAGCACGCAGAAAAAAACGGACCGAAAATCGATCGGAAAAGTAGATCAATATGAAGTTTATCTATTGAAAGCCGGTATGTAATAACAACACAAGAAAGATGAAAATCAAATGAATAAAATAGCAGAATTCATGTTCATTCACGGCACAAATGCCGAAAGACAATATGACAGGTGCTGCTTTTGGGGAAACTGAAAGACCATTCTACTATAGTATCACAGAATTCATATGAAATTTTCTCAGCGGAACAGCGAGAATATCAGCCGATCCAGTACACACGTCCTTTACGGTCAAGCTAAATTTGTGCTAGTGATGACTACTCATGCAATGGAGGTTTACCATCTCCCGTGGCTAAAATTGTAAGGCTTCCTTAATAAAATATAACGTCCACATAATATTTAATACAGATAAAATTGACTATTCATTTTTGTTAGCATAAGCGTTGCTTCTTGCTTTGTCCCGAATCTACGAGGCATACGCGAGCGTTCGGTCATGAGCGAAGATCGATTCAATCGACTTAAACGAACTAGCTAAAGCAACTCGTACACACACGCGTGAACAATGCCATGTCTTTTGGACCAGCTTGAGACACATGTGCGGGTCGCGCAGATTAGCATTGGAATTTTACTATAGAATAGTCGACGCATGCCACTTGAATGTCTTTATTCTATGATCTTTCTTCTAGAATGCGCCCTCCACACGTCTAATGCTTACTCGGCATTGTTTTTGTGCATACTTAAGTTTTCGACATTAGTTAACTACTGATTTACATGATACTAGGTTTGCATGCCAACATACTAGTTATCACAACTATTAGATTTAACAGACCATGAGATCCGATATCGTCAATAGTTGTACCCCTAGCATGCGTGTGCAATTGCGTAGCTTCTGACATAAAAAACTGTGTTCAGTATAATCAAACCGGCTCCCATAAAAGCCCCTGACCAGTAGGAAAGCAAACCGTAATCCTAGTCAGCGACAGGAGGACAAGAAAGTTCAAGAGAACCATAAACACAAAAACGAATGTTTTAAAAAATTTCTAATGTAACCTTTCAAAACTTTTTCCCGCGGATTTCCTCAAAAGCTAGTTGAAGCATAGCCTTCATTGTCAACTGAAGTGAACAGCGTGGACTCGAACACGGTGTCGGAGCTGACGAGCGTCTTATGCTGTGAAAATATTAGAGCCGTCTATTGCATACATACCCAAGTATGCAAAGACATTTGAAAATAAACTATGGATGCCAAATTGGTCTGCGTGTCTCTCGTGTGCAACCTTAGCGGACCGGAGCTGCGATAGAGTTAAAATATGGTTGAAATGCCGTTGGAGACATCGGTTTTCGATTCGAGATTCGAGTATCAATTGAGAAAATCTCACACCTGTTTGCTGGTGTGTAAGTTTACTTAAACTGTTTTCGTTTGTTCGAAAACAATTCATTGCCATGAACTAGGTGAAAGGAAGTTGTACGTTGTCGTTTGTGGCGTTATAACACATTTTAACCAGGCAGCGGTATGGTTACGCGCTAATGGTGACTCGAGTACCGAAAGGCTGTGTGAAATATACTCAAATTTATTCAATCTCCATTCAGACCTTCAGACTCTGGTGAATAAATCTGGCGATCGGAATGAGAAAATAATTTCTCTTATTTCTTATTCGAAATGTCGTTAGGCTGTAAATACTGACAAAAATACAAAAGCAACTTTCTCTGCCAGCGGCGGTAGGGCAGTGAATTCAAATGAATGTCTTTCATCACCCTTAGATGGAAGATATTGGTCTTGATGCATTGGAAATGATGTCGCTTTTCGTTTTCTATGGACTCCAAGGTCACTTTGTTAGATCATTTCCTCCCGGAGTTTTTGAAAACGTTCGACTGCAGTATCACGTTGTTTTGCACATATATTTCTTCGTCGTTCTGACATTATTCAGTAATGCCAAATAGCGCGATGTACTGAAAAGCTCGGCCTCAGCTTACATTCAGTGTGCGCGGCATTCAGCTTGACCCTGTCAAAAGTTACTCCATTTGATGTGGTAAAACAGAACTTGATGTAAGAGCTTTCGACAGTGGTGTTTAAATTCATAAGAAGCGAAATTTGCGGAAAAAGAAATGACGCAAAATAGTAGGGTACAATAATGTTATCACATGGACCTACACACCTCAGCAAGCATCTCAAGTGGACAAGAAAACTGTTAGTAGGAGAATAAATTCTTCCATCATTAAGGCTAAGAGGTCGTTCATTGAGTTACTCATGATAATAACCAATCCTAGTTTATGCCAACTACACAGGGAAACTACCCATGAGTAGTAAATGCATATTAAATTAAAATTCAGGCATGCAGAAAATCGACTAGAACGGGACGGAAAATTGTGCCGGCCAAAACCCTTTAGGTAAACTGAATGATATCAGACCATCAGCTCTTCTCTCAACTTCAAGGACAAGCTGAAGTCTCAGCATTTCGCTTTGAAGATTAACCGATTTGCTGTCAATTCCCGTGCTCATTTGATGAGGCCAGCTGGCAACGATTGGTGATTCACATTATGGTAGATATTAATTGAGCATGACAAAAAGTGATTGGCTGAGGATGCCTGACATAACAGAACACTAAGCTTTATGCATACCTAGTAAATCCGCTTAAAGTTTGTGAATGTAACAGGTGCACTTATTCTGTACACGTAAAAATCTTTCCCCGTAATTCGATACCATCCTCCAACGGAGCAATGATGCCTCAAACTTGATGTGACTAATCCCCGCTTTATTACGATTCCAAATTTGAGGTAGCCAAACAGGAGTAATATGCTGCAGCGCAACTAATTTTGTTGAAAATTTACCGGCTGCATCATAATACCGGCAGAGTTAATGTCGACGTTTTCACTTTTATAGTGTAGCAGTTATAATCACAAATGATTCATATAAAATTTCAAACTCATAAGAAACAGAAAATGATGATATATAAACGGAACCTCAGTTCTGATGACATCTTTGTTACGACCGAATAGGAACCCATCAGTTGCGCTTAAGCGTACAATAGTGGACCAAATTCCGATTCCTCTGCGCGCGCCTGTCATCACTCAAGTTTGTTTGTATGGATATTGGGAATAGAGTGGGCCAAAATATCTGGACCCTTTTGAAACAAATGATCCCACTTCTATCAAACTTAAACGTCGACCACACCTTAGTGACAAAACAACCACTCGCATGCTTTCAGTACTAAATTCTGTAGACAAGTGAACAGTCAAAATTAAAACGAGTGTTTTGCTGCGGGAAAATACGTATAAACCCTGTTGAATAAATCTAAGCATAAGCTTGCAAATGGACTTCGTAAGTCACGTGAAACGGATAACTGTTAAAATTTAAGGTCTAACTTATCTGCAGGAAACCATGAAACTACTGCGCACACTTGCTCCATTCTTATCAGGCACTCCAACGTTGCATATTAATCGCTACTCCGAAAAAGTTTTGCTCACTGATGCGGTCTTTTCCGTCGGAGTAGTGATGGAATGTGTAATATGATTAGGTCCATCTTTAAGGAAGGATAAGAAAGTAGAACAAATCAAAAGTACAACAGTTCCCCAACCATAAGTAATTAAGTTTAAATCACCTGTCCGTAAGCAACAGTATTTGATTCGGAATATTTTCACCCCTGGCGAAACAGCAGACTACTGGTACGTCTTGCCTGGTTAAACTCCGGGATCTGGGAAACAGTTATGAAATCAAGATTTACCGTTCTGTTTTGCCACAGTGTCTCCAGTTATCATCAGAAAGCATGATGTAACAATAAGTACAGCTTAATATGTCGATAACATGGTTCTTGGAATGTTTGAGCGACTGCATTATGGTGCTACTTTGAAAAGTTCAAATCACCGGAGAGATTAAGAAAATTCTGAGATTCTATTGATTGTCTGCAAACAAACTGCAGTCTAAGTGATAGAACCATTTGTACAGAAATAGCCCGAATTCCAGAATCAGTGAAACCCATTGGGGGATCTGCGTGTACATGAGGAGAACTCAAAATGTGACAAACGGCTTATTTCATGTTCTTGCAGATTACGGGGAGAACCAGCGGTGGCATGTGGGGCAGTACGTGACCGAGACCTCCTTCAGTACAACAATTTCAGGCAAGAATGAGTTGAATGTGACAGCTACACGTGTAATGATGAAAGAACTAGTATTGTATCTCAACTAATCTTAGCCATTTGCGCATTGAGACAAGCTCGCACTAGGGCACACAGAAATACACGCGGATATTCACAAACACACCAGCTGACCGTGAGGAAGGTCGACTCGAAACGTAGAGAAACCAAAGCCACTATAAACAGGACACTCCAAACAGGCCTCGTAAAGCAGAAAAAGAAGAATGCATAGCAAGGTTTCTGAGGACCATGAAATTATGCTTAATTTTTCGAAAGATGCAGTGCTGGATAGAGAAGACGATGAAATCAAAAACAAAACAAGCACTGTGGGTCTCATTCAACGTCATCTTCGTACTCAGGCAAAAATGTCATCTTTCGGGAGAAGCCCAATGACGCGTGCCAGTGGCCGTGCAACTCAGTAACGGATTGGTGCAATATCATAATGGAAGTAGTCCAGCAAACCGATGAGAGCCTGCACGACGGCGTAATGGCTACGGCATTTGACACAGTCGTTCTTCTCCGGTTCGGGCTAGATGAATATGCACTGTAGATAATTCCCAGCAAGTATGAAACGGCTGCTCAATAGTTGTTTGGTTTCTTAATGGTGAGTTGAGCGTTGATATCACGTGGTCAGCAGTTTAGTGAACCCTATAAGCTTCTAGCACTAAAAGTGACCAAACCGGAATTGCGCCATACAGACAGATTCTGCACGTAAGGTTCAACAAAAGGTCAACTGCCAATCCTTGTCCATATATGGGCATCGCAAATCGGAGATAAATTTGGCTGATTAATCAAAACAGGTTCCGAGCGGGAATTTCCCGAATTCGTTCTCGACACTTACGTGTGATGACCGAAAAGCGCGATGAGACAGGCTTAAATCTGACTGGCTGTTGTTTTAGTCGATCAACCGAGCCATTTAATAGTCCATTCGAAATGGTGTGCACGTCACTGTCTCCGAGCGTAGGAAAGCAATTTTACTAGATTAGAAAATAAAATACCTTCGAGTTAAGAAGTCATAGTAAAAATATAACTTGTACAGTTCTATTATTACGCAAGGCTGCTCAGTATCCGGCAACAGCTTTTAATTGACCATATTGCTACTTCACTATTGATAGAAATCATATTTGGCGTACAGCAATTACGCTCGGACTTGGACGTCAAACTGGGACGAACGTTTTGAGGCAAATGCCTTCACAAATGAGCCAGTGGTGGGATCTAACACGGATGAAACAGCAGTATCGTGTTTCAGTAGTAGTGTCATATCAATGGCTAATGTGATGGCACTGCACGATGAGCAGTTTTTTGTAAGGTCTAATCTACTGTTGGCATTTGTCAATTAACGAGACTTTTATGGGGAAAATTTCAGTGATATGCAGTAGCACATGCATCGTGGACCGCAATCCCTTTTTATTGACAGATGATAGAATGTGAGACAAAGTGAATAAAAGGCGAAGAATTGCCGAAGATATCGTGCTTCCGGCAATACCGGTTTTCATTATTTCCACCACTTGCATGCGTTTCGTATTGGGTTGGATCAACAACGGCTACTGAACCTGGGAGACGGCCGATGTTTGCCAAATTCGCACTGAAGGTCTTCACTTTCCAAAGTCCCCAAGGATTTTCGTTTGGCCGTCGAATTACCAGAACACGGAGCTGAACTTGATTATTTCGCACGTATGTCATTCTGCAGCAAATCGTAGAAGAAGCTTCCAAAAACAGGAATCCCTGATGCCGGATCTCAGAGCAGTAAGGCGACCGCTGCAGTTTCAGTAGCTCAGATCAATAACAAACTGACATTTATGTCTAGTGTGATCGTTGACTGTGGGATTCTAGTACATGAAATACAAGTTGATAAAAAACAGTCAATTCTAATTGTTGTCATTCTCTTTTCCTGGTACCGCAAAATGACCCCAGGGAGTCAAGATTAAAAACTGGAAACAAAATAAAGCTCGTCGATTTTTTACGTGAATGTATCATACTTACTGAGATTAGATCAGAAAACGTAGATGTTCATGGCAACACGGAGTGTACAACGAAAACGTCTGACATAATGTCGTATGGTTTGTTCGTTTTTGAATATTTTTCTGAACCCTGCAGGTGTGAATTCGTCAGTGCGCAATGCTCTAAGTTTTGTTCCGCACTTATGGTAGCCACGAGCGAATTCGTGTTTGGTGACCAATATCCGTACCTTCCTCAGCGTGGTGTCTAGTAGAATACATTGTTTTCTGAAGTAAACTTTCATGTGATTACGTGAAAAGACGATCAATGACGGTGCACGAGCAATTATCAATCCAAACCCCCTGTAAACAGGCAAACATACAAGCAATAGCTAGACTAGACTGTAACTGCTGTCACCTACTTTGGTTCCAAGGCCATCCGCAGACAGAAAAATAAGTGTACTTTTTTTAGTATGTCAGATTTACTAACTTACTTCTGTCTTGTATTGCCCTCCGTGATGTTCATATTAAATGATGTTATTGTGTACCTGCGAAGAACTGAAATGGATGTTTCGCCAGCCTGAGTAACGAAATGATAAGATAGTACAGAAATTACCGCTGGCGTAGTATTAAAGTTCAGTTAGTATATTTGTAATGAAAGGCTGAAACAGTACCTTAACCTCTAAGTAATAATGGACAGCTGGAAGCGAGCGCAATTTTAGACGTAAAGCCGAACAAGATCAAGTGTATTACAAGCCAAAGCTGTTGGATATTCAAGGTTCCGATAAAGTTTTGAAGATGGGAAAACTGAAAAGAACAAGACAAGAACGCATCCGTAATTACTCAAAAAGTTATGCGCAGATGATATGAGGGGTTCCCAAAATGACGTTAGAAAGAAACCCTTGTGCTGGGATTTGGTAGAACTTGGACTGACGTACTGTTTGCGCAGACACATGCACGGAGCCTTCTGAGGGACATAAGAATAGCCCTTGATCTCCATCGTTCCTTACTCAAAACTAGCTAAACTTGCGTCATCAAGAATAACCATATAGGGCAAAATGGAAACCATTTTTTGTAGTGCATGTGTATTTCGCGGCTCTGCAATGCATCGAGTGAAAGTAAAATTGGGAACATTTTATTTTTGGGTCTGGTGATTATCAGGTGAAACATTTGGGATAATTGAGGTATCTTTTGCCTTTGTGATGACGTTACAAAACCTTGATCGAAAGGAGCGATGTAGTCCAATTAAAATAGTCTTTGTACAAAGGAAAATCAGCACTCAAATAGCGATTCCAAACCACGAAGCCTCAATCATCCAAGCCCAAATCTTTCGTAATTTCAATTTGTGGTATGGATTCTAAGAACTAAAAAATCATCAGCTGTCAACCAAAACATTTGATGATTCGGAAGTTATTTTGTCATAGTTGAACATTCTTATTTATTTGTGTATTGCAATGGACTCCGAATTTATCAAATGTGGAGATGGGTTGGACAGCAAGCTGATCAGCAGTGGCATTCTAAGGAGCCCTTGGCACTATGAATTAATTTTTTTCTCATCTTATTGAGTCAGCAAAATGAAGACCACAAGACTATAAAAAAATCGATTTATCCGTTTTTTCTCCAAATAATATATCTAATCCGAATTTTTCAATGGCGGGAAATTTCGCATGCCTTTCAGCACTCATCTCACACCTGACAACGGCAGTATTCGAAGACAGCTATTTTTCGTTTGTTTGAATCTATCGAGAATGAACCCTTATTACGCCCAGGCAATGCAACCACAGTGTCGACTAGGCACCTTGTTATATAGTGCTGATATATCTCAAACCGCTGGAAGTCAGACCAGACAGACCTTCAGCTATGGCATTCGATTCACAGTAGTCCGTCCGGAAACAAGCATCCCACTTCCGCAGTGAGGGGTGTGCAAATTCCTGATGTTCCCCAGCGAGGATCAAACAGCCGTAGATCTCAAAGGTAGACTTCACCGGTGAGACGGATGAATGATATGAAACTGGACATTAGAAATAAAGCGGTTCATATAATTTAAGGTGAACCACAAAGGTGAATGAGAACGTCGATACTAATAAGGATCGGTTTCTTACGTCCAAATGGTTTATCGGTTTTATTTAACTTCACATAGTCAGTGGAGGTTTTTTCTTGGCTGATCTTGTAGAAGAAAACAGGTAACGGTTAGAAATTCTAGTAAATTTTTGGGCAAACCAAGGAGATCAAATGAACCCAAGCAGTAAGGAGACATATAGAATGATGGCTGTATTGGTCAGGGTCCGGATTAGGTGACCGGGTCAATCGAGCGAGATGAGCAAGAACAATTTCCGAACTAAGAAGTGGCATCACATTATCTTCATCTTTAATCTCGTCACTTCTGTTATTCAGGCCATAATAAAGTACACCAATTCCAAGAGGATGACGAGTCCATTTGAGGCATTTTAACTGAAGAAGTGAATGATTGCAAGAGGATTAAGTCCATGTGACATCCATTCTCAATGACCATGAGACTGATTACCGGTGATGCTTGTAAGTAGGACAGCAGAAGTGAGCCAACGTGACCAACTGCTGATGTCACCATCGCATATCGACCGGTCGGTTCATTTGAACACACTAACATGTGCATGCATGCCATACAGATATCATTCATCGGAGGGTTGATCTGATCTAATCCAAGTTTAGTGCTGGCTTGCTAGGGCCGCCTGAGTCGATTTATTCCTACCGGTTTTTTGAGACAACTAATTAATTATAGACTTCCCGGGCAACCTTTTTCACCTAGTCAAATGACCGAATTTCGCAACGAAAGCTGGATTACTCAATTTTAATGTGCTTGCACCGAATATGCATCCAAAAAATCTTAGGCTTTACACTGCACTAAGATGAACGGATTACGTTTTGAAGATTCGCGGTTTAAAGAACCGCGTGAATCGTGCATACTTAAGTGGTTTAACCAAGTATTTACAAATGTGTCACTCTAATAACTTACCTTTTTCTTCTTCAATCCGCATGATTGAAATGTTATTACGTGGGGGTGGGATGGTTCCTTTCTCTCGTCCGTATTTCATGTTTATCGTTTGAATTCCTTCGGTGGATGAACAGCTGGCTTGCATAAAACCAATCATTAGGTTCATTTATCGATAATCAAACAGTGCCTTTGCTAAATTTGGATTGACGGACATGGAAACAGCTGGAAATGACAATATTCAAGTGTGCGAATTTCATATTCAGATGTCACAACGTTGCATGCTAGCTTGAAAAGTTGGAATTTCTTCATCAAACATTGCGCATACGATGATGGTGATGGGCAGAACGTTGAAAAAAAAGCTCAAATTTGTAAGGAAATGCTTAAACCTTGTGGACCGTGTACGAGGATGCAAAGTAACCTCGAATCTTTTATTGTCATATTTTTCTACCGGTCCAGATGCCGAGTCACAGAGCACAAGTTGGCTATAATTGACATAATCGCCATGTTGAGTGGAGGATGGATTGTCAGCATGGAGTCTAATTCCCCCCTCATCCCTGTTCTCGATATTTTCGTTCAGTTTCTATGACCTGTATTTTCCATTTTATTAATTAGCTGTCTACAGTTCAAACCACTCGCTGACGCATGAATAATCTTTTTGTGAAGTCCAGTCAAGCCCTCCAATCTGCTGAATCGAATCATGCCACTGACCCCAATGTTTGAACTGTTCGTGTCTATAGCAGTAAATATCCTTCACCTTCCCTGGTCGGCCCGAATGCTGGCTCATTGTGGCTTGGCCTAAATAGGGGGAACACTTGACTGACGGTTTATTTAATCCCTTGTCGACTTATTCATGCTGTTACGTCTGATGTTTGAGATTTGTGCAAACTATAGGTCAGATCCAAGCTTGTCTTGGAGAAAGATTCGGTATTGGACTAAGCTTGAATTGTGTTATTCCACTCAGAGCTTGAAGATGAGATTTGTTACTAGTAGATGTTTGTTTACCTTTGAGTACTTGGGTATAATCGGACTCTAGGCCTTCTGAGACTGTCGTGCAAGTGATGCAACTATCGACTAAGCATTGGCAACAACTGCTCTTAATATGTCGGTCGAAAAAACGACTGAGAGGTACTAAATTGGACACTGTCAATGTTGCATTTAATTGGTTAAAAATTAAACAGTGCTTTTTAGCTGAGAAATCATGGCAGAAAAGGATAAGCAGTCACTAGCAAAAAGGCCTGCAGCTAAGAAAATAAACACTGCCTTCAAACAGGTACAACGAAACTGCGTTGCAGGAAAACGACGAAACGACTCAAGAACAGTACTCAGATGACATGTTCACTTGTTTGGTGACGACGGCAACAAAATTTCCTCATCTACAATCCATTCTGATGTAATCCACCTTTACTTAGTGTTGTAATACTCACTACACGATTACTGTAGAAAACAGTGGATGGAAACGAAGTAAAAAATACTGACCGTAAGCAACGGACTGTTGAATCACCAAAGTTCCTTCATTAATGATGATTCTTTTGCTGTATTCCCCCATTTAAGGAGAAAGAATTTCCTCACTTATTGTCGAGACCAAAATTAATCCTGTGGTAGATTCGAGTTTCTAGTTTTCCGTCTCATGCTTGAGCCGAATGTTCTGGGGTAAAATAAATCTCTGAGTTGTGTAAAGCTAATCTAAATCACGAAGTGTTTTGGCGATACGGCTCATTCTCCGCAGTAAGAAAATCAGTGAGATCGTGTCGGTATGCCATTACCTTCTTCATAGTCTATTGAAATAATTGGGTTGGAGTGTTAAAATAAGGCGGAAAATTAAAGTTCAAAGGCGTCTGTTTACCTTGGTGATGAGAAAATCGCTTTTCGAAACGGAATATACCCTTAATGCAAACCAAAGTTTGATGGACTCAAAGACGTCACAATAATCACTACTACGCTATCAACAGAATCTGCCATACATAACGAAAGCCGATGCCGCCGATTCATTTGGGAATAAACACAACTATTCGCTATCCTAAAGTGATTAACACGCCCCGTACATCAACTGAAATTCTTCCACCTACCGGATGGTTGTTCCTACTACTGATAAAACGAGTAAGCAGCATCGATTTTGAATACAAAACGGTAAGCAAAGTTTCCGATCTCTGTCCCAGTTGGCGACTGTTGCCATGCTTGGGTTCAAATACCGCCGAGGTGGAAAATGTTTCACAGTTGCGTCAGTTTCACATTTGTTGCAATCTGCGAACCAAACGTCTTAATCAGGAATGCCCGTGAATTCTAAATGAGTGGTTTTCGGGCAAATCTTGCTATGGAGGCCAAATTACGAGTTCACTGTGGTGGATTTCGCATGCTTACGTAATTTGGGAGGGTAACCATGGGTCCTGAGGTGAAATTGACGACCATCCTATGGAGTGGCCTTGTAGCTCATTCGGCACACAATACGCGATGCGAGTACGTGAGTTGCGTTCAGGAGCCCGCGGGCCGAATCCTGCAGGGGCCGAACATTTATCTTAGTTCAACCAATTTTGTTTTGTTGGCATCTCGAAAAACATTTGGTTTACCTGAGTTTAAACCCTTTGATAATCTGCACCGCTCGTCTAAAACCCGGTTTGAGGTCGAGGCTAGGGAAAAATGAATTATAAGAATAAGATGGCCGTGGTCTCACCGCTACCACAAATCAAAAGACCGGTTGACGAAGTCATGTGAGCCGGGGGCTAGCTAAAATAACAAGCACACAATATAAAACTATCCTTTTTGTCCTCTTGTAGTCTGCTTACTGAGATGCCTGCTTCCAAGAACAGTGAACGAGGGGGTCCAACTGTTTCGCACTCGAGTGCGGCTTGCATGCGCCATAAGAGTTAATTTCTGTAAAATAATCAATTCTATTTGAGCCTGTGCTGTCAGTCCACTCAGCAGCAATAAGTAGGAAAAAATTTTTAGAAAACAAAAATTCTTATAGGGAAAAATATAAAATGAACAACAAAGTAAGTGACTGCAACAGGCCATACCATCACGAACAGAACCGATTTATTTCAGAAAAAACAATTGCTGGTAAGTACTATACTTTGACACCAACATTATGAATTCATGTGAATATTGTTCCAACAAATTGATACGATTTTATGAAAGAAAAGGGATGAGTTAGATTTAGAAGATAGAACTGCCTGTTTCGGAAGTCAAATTGAAGGTCAGAATGACCATTGATAACAGAAGAACTAAGCTGATCTGACTGCCTTGGACTGAACCTGAAAATGGGAAAGAAATGAGCGAAACTGAAACTTCAAAAGAAAATAGGGTGGCAGACAAAATTACTTTCACTAATTTGCCATCAGGCAATTACATCAGAATATATTACGGTACATTTTAAGAAAAAATACCATTTAGCATGAGAAAAGAACGAGAAACGAAATTGCAGTGACAGGGCGTGAGCCGCACATACAATCCCGGGTGGTGGCCAAACGGATAAGGTCGTCGCGTTTGGACTTGGATGTCCCGGGTTCGAATTCTACAATCGTCGGTCAACTTCTCCACTTGGCAACTCTTTGTTCGCCGTGTCCCCCTTCCTGAAAATGTTGTACATTATTCCATTAATAAAGGAAGTAAAAGATAAAAGATAAACCGGACGAATTCAACTTATTTTGAGTTTCTTGGAGCCTTATGTCAGACTTGGGGTACAAGTGAATCACATGAGTTTTACACACACGAAAGCTATTTTATTTTGCAGACAGGTAGATTGGGAAGAAAAAAGAAGCAGCTACGGTGGTGACACTTGGTTCTTTGACATAGAGGATACTCCACCGTTTTCTGTGATCGATCACTGTTTTCCAGGTTTTGATTAGGTGCTGCGAAAATCAGGCGAGCAACGTCAAGATGAGTCTTTCTACTTCCAGTGTAAACAGTCTTCCTCTTACCTAAGATAACTGCTCAACCATGCTTTCGGTGTCCTGTAAATGTACTATGTATGATTGTTTATCATTTATGATTCAATGAAGTTTTGCATGCCATGGGTGAGGATCGATGAAATCACGTGGTGGTCAGATTATAAAGTGAGCAGCGGTGAGAAGAAGTCAATTTTGAAGCTCGTAGCAGTCGATGGTTCCCGCCCTTTTGGTTAAAGTGGAAAATATAACAGTTGACGTTGGTTAAAGTTGAAGAGAGATATGGACGAAATTTAGCGCTGCTAATTCCGCAGAACTCATGTTTCGTTAAAAAACGAAAACAATTTTGAAAGCAATCGAAATGTGTACTACAAAAACAAGAGAATCTTTCATTTCATTGTTGCCCACTGTTTTTTTAATAATATATGCCCCATTTTGGTGGGATTTTAGTAAACTGTAGTCCTGTGGGATTGCGCCTGCTTTCACATACAAGTATATCTTCATATATACTCGAAATGAAAGTAGTATCTGAGGGGGTGAACGTAACTTTCCTGGAAATACACGACCGGTTTTGAGGCAACTGTTACTCTCTAAGTGTTTGTGTTTAGGATTCTCCAGCCCAAACATTCGTATATTTTCGCATTTCAAAGTGGCATGTGTTTTCAGAATCCAGTCTATATTTTTAGGAGTTTGCCCAGAATAATTCATGCGAAAACGTCCACCGCGCATGAAACAGATCACTTTATCACCCCGAATCCGACATAGTGCAGGGTGTGTGTACCGAGTTTACAGTGTAATTTTGTTGACCGACCGAAAGACTTGACTGTTTCAGTGTTCATCCATGCATGAACACAAGTTCATGTACCTTTTTAGAGCACCGTCTCCTAAGTGCAGTCGACTGCCTTACCTCGCAAAAAATATTTTACATGGATTTAAAACCGTGACCGAATTTTGGAGAACCACTTCCTGCGACCGTATGGATACCGTTGCCGAGATTTAAAACAAATACGAAATTTGTCTGAGCAAAATGTTTCTTCGATCAACCCAAAGTCCGTCGCAGGTTTCCCTTGGAAGAACAGGATAACAAAAAACATCGAATCTCCGTGCTCGTGGCTTTCATATAGATAATAAGCTTATATTTTAATCTGGAGGAGTTCGAAGTAGACATTCTTGTTATTCGTTCAAGTGGAAACTTATGAAACGTTTGACTGCTAATCTCAAACGATTAATTCATGCAACCCTTGGAACATCGGTCGCTGGGTCCCATTTTGTTAAAATCGTCAGGTCTTCTTTCATTGCACTGAAAATCAAGCCCTCCGAGAGGCATTTTGTGTTAGGATCAGGACCTGATTTTTACTCTGGTCTAGGCAGTCAATCGGTATCCTGTTTGCGGGGAAATTTGGTCAACAATAGATGATATAAAAACGGATTACGGGGCAGTTTACTCAGAAATCTATGCACAGTGAAATCTAGGAAATTATCCATCCAAGTTCACTTTCTCCCGGTATGATTTTCCCATTCCGTCAGCTTTTCGTATCACGGTGTTTGTGCATTCATCGGGAATGCAAATAAATTTTTCATGTAAGCGGTTAATAATTTTACAAATAAAGTCGATTGGTTCAGGAACAATAGCTTATCTCGCCCCTTAAACTAACCTGCTTTGTAGATTAGAGTGAAACCGTCACCGTCTGTGAACTTTTTCCCATGGATGTGAATAAACACTGTCTCCGCTTTCTTGATGTGTTCCAAACTGGGTATAGCTGAACCGCAGAACTTGCGTGATGAATTCAACGCCTCCTCTTTTGTCAATTCTACTGTTAGATATCCCCCATCAGGGGTGCACGAATTCGTTGAGCCAATCTAGGCCAATGGAAAAAGAGGATAATTACTGAAGTCACAAGCAAATCTACTCAAACACCTAAGAGATTCAACAATCGTTTCGTGGCCTCTACTATTTCTGTTCTCTTTTAGTCACTGACGCAGTTATGATTCATCTATCGCTTTTTGATCAGGATGCGATTTACGCAACATGAGGTTCATTTTAAATTTAAATCAAAATCATTTTGCGATATTATTCATCCACTGCCTTCCAATTCCAGAAATCCAGCATGACAGTTTGTCAGTACAATGATAACTATTGGGCATGCTGTACCAGGCAGCTGCGAACACCAGCAATATGATTGCTGCCAGTGATGTAGTAATGTTGCTACAATTACTACCAATTTTATTCCTGCCACAAGTAATACAACAAAGGCAATATCCACCACCATTACTTATGCTGCTATTACTGCTACTACTACTACTATTACTATTACCACTATTAATAACACTGTGGTGGTAAATAGCACGTGAAACTTCACGACTAGGGACAAGGAAATCGGTGCAACTCAACGAAATCGAACTTCCATTGCAGGTGTCCAGGCAAATGGAACATTAAGATCTGTGAGAAATAGGACAAAATATATTTCCATTTATCTAAATAAATCCATTTGTCATAATCAGATGATTCCCAACTTTTCAGCACCAGTCGTTCGATGATATTTTACAAAGAACTAACATTGGTTAACATAACTGTCCCATTAATAAATAATAACAAATAGAAAAGCACTTTAAACTGGTTTTATTCCCTTTTCGTTTACTGCGAAGAGTAGTCCTTCTTTGGAAGTCGTTCATCTGCTACTTAAGGACTAGTGATCAACCAAATTCATTTGCGAGGCATTGGCACTATATTGTATAGTGTTGATGTTCGATAAATTGTCAGCAGTTTTCCCGGATAGTCTAACGGCCGAGAGGTTGGACTCATAATCAGTCACATCGGATTCACGTCCCTGTGGGGCATAATTGGGTAGCCATTGTTAGTTATTCCTTATGAGGATAAGACAATTTTACAGAGCTTTCATGTTCTTCGGTGGCTAGTTTGATTTTGAGTCGTTGGAAGAATTGGAAGCTGTCCAAAATCCCAAGCCAAAATTAATACGACACAGATGACTTGAAATATTAAAGTGCTACTGTTATTCGAATTGGTAACAATATTAATATCTATACTACTTATATTATTAATACGTCAAAGTACATTTCCCTCCTCTATGGATCACACGTTCCCCTGTGACCGTTAATTTGTCACTCACTTTGAAATGGGAAAAAATAAGCATAAGCTCGTGTTTATTAGATGATGATTTGATTTCGTAGGTACAGTTGAACTGCGTGGGCAAATCGAATCCTTGTGTTGGTACGACCAAAGTATTTTCGCTTTTTCCAGCCGTGAGAGATTTGCTTGGACAAGTATACTGCGGGTTGTGGGGAACTGTTAGGAATGAATGAAAACAATCGCACTTCTTTTAATCAATCTATTACGATCTGAAAGTTAGTACAAGATATTCACTTGGATATTTTACCGAAAGTTTAGGAAAATAGTCATAAAAATGCAAACCTGATTTGTAACCCAGTGTAAATCCACTCTCGGCGGCCAGTTTGTCTCCCTCGAGGGTGATAAACAGCGTTGATATTTTACCGTAATTCAACGGGGGAGGTGTTGTTCCACAATACACTTCTCGCGACATTTCGGACTGCATTTTTGTCAGGCCAGTGGATACAAATCCACTGTCGACGAAACATTGGTCCGAGGTACCAATCTGATTTAATGCAAAAAAACGGGAAAGTGAATAACGAAAGTGCACGAAATGGTTGGGTTATGCTATTTTTATATTCGTAACCTAACTGTAACGAAATTTATGCCTGGATGGGTGCTTCAAAATTTACACACTTGCAGTCGCCATGGCAACCGTCTCATTCCTAATCAATCCTCTTCATTTGCATTGGCTTTGACAGCCCAAATATTAGATACAATATCAATTCTGTTATTATTATCGTAGCTTTAATTCGCTCTGTTTACTTCAGTTATACAGAAAGTCCATAGGTTATCCACTAACCTTGAATTTCTCAAACCGCATACTAAGATACTTCCCTTCGGTTGATCGTAATTCGTAGGTACAAAGAAAGTCAGCAGGAAAGATTGATCCGGGTGTTGGCACGATAAGCCGTGTCTCCGAATCCGGAGCTACAAGCGGTCCAGTTGGACATTTGTAGACAGGATTTCCTTCAGGGATTTCGGAATTGCACAAAAGATGAACAGGCAAAAAAACGTTTTATCAATCAAAAATCAGCGAGGTAGTCACTCGTGCTAATCATATCATGCAAAGATGCATTTCTATTTTCATTCACTAAGTAAGTGTGAATAAGTGGAAAGGGAATAAACAAACCTGCGATGTAGAGCACTATTATTTGATTACCAACTCGAAAATTACGAGTGTACACGTAGATTTTCCGTTTATAGTTTACTGGTAGTTCTGGAATTTTGTTCCCACATAGCCTGGTTTTTGAGGAAAGGGCTTCTTCCTCTGTCTCGCCAAACGTCACGAAAGGACCGGCATCAGTACATGCGGTTGTGGAGCCGACCTAATTGGGTTAGAGTCAAGAGGACCAGGGGGACGAAAAACGGGTGATGACGAAGTCAAAATGCTCCCATAAATGCCGATACTTTTTGATTGATATACAAGTTTCTTATGACTTTAGCTTAGTCTAGATACAAGTGAAAACGCAAGCGAGTCTCTCGAGGATTATCTTTTTTTACGATACCCAGAAACCGAATCGAACTGAAAAACATGATACGCTCGGCAGCGCACATTTGGACGTTTACAAATTGTTTGGACACTTTTGGTCCAAAATTGATCAAATCAAAGTTTTCTTATTGCACTAAGTAATCGGTATGCTCTTTGTCCGTGCAAAAATTCTGACGAGAAAAGCTTATGCACTCACATAGGTGCGAGGGAAAAATATGGACTGCTAACTCTGACAGAATGAAAAATTGATACTTTGACCGACAATGACGTCTATTTGCCTAAGTTGCTTGAGGCTAGAGTTAAAAGAAACTCACTTCAAAAGTGCTGACAGTCAGTTTGACCATCTTTCCTTCGACAGTCGAGACGATTTCGCCGGTACAGTTCACACCGTCATTTGTTCTCCCCATTATGGCAAGCACATGCACTGTGTTCTGTGCGTGCATAGTACCCTGGGGACAGGCGCATTCGGCAAGACCAAGTGCCGATCCTGTACAACAGATGCAATTTCATAAGAGATTATTCGAGTTAAGAAAACTGATTTAGTTATTGTTAATGGATAGCTACTCGCTAATGCTACCGCATTTCTCAGCACTTTTACGATTCCGTGTCCGATATGCATATCTAGTAAGCAAAAACGCTTTTCAGCAGTAAGTACTCACTGGTTTGAAGCAACGATATGAACCCGATGGCAAGAAAATTGAACATGATTCTCATCTGTGAGTAACCAGCCAACAGATAATGTTTGATTATATACATATATGTCAGAGGCCAATCAGTCAGTGTCAAGCCTTGCTCAGCCAATCAGACAGTGTAATGGTAGGGAAATCCGCGTGGGCCTTGACAATACACCCACTAGTCGACTCGACGAATCGCGGGTGAAACCACACTCCCGATTGCATCATCAGCATCGCCAATTTATGAACTAATTACAGGAATTAATCAGATAAAAAGCTCAGGCTCATAGGATATAGCAACTTATTTCAGGAAATAGTTTCTGTATACTGTTTGTCGCATGATGTCATTGACTGTCACTTTGGATTTGACATATTCCACGGGAAACTAAACACAGGGAAATCTAACTTTTCGTTCTAAATGGAGAATAGCAGACATGCTCTACATATGATATCCAAAATGTTTCAAAAACGATCGGCACATTTAGATATCCTGTGGATCAGATATTGCCGGGAGTTAAAATTAAAACTGGTTCACTGCCTGGAGGTATTTTATCTTACGGGAATGTAGTACAGTTCAAGTTTGTCTTCAACACCTTGAATTCATTTGCCCTAGTGAAAAATACCTGGAGGACCATGCCGAGTTTCTATAAAAGAGCACTAGTGCTATCGGCAATAAAACTGTCGGCTGAAACGAACTCGTGTTCGAAACGAGAAGCTTTCTCAATCCAGCCGGCTGATGGACTAGGTAGGAGACTGAGGAAATGCTCTAAATTTCGCGTTATTCAACGGCCTTAACCAAATTCGACAAAGATCACGAAGGACTTGTTCAAATAGTTTCTCTTCAGAAATGAAGCATCTTCACGTCGGATGGAAACTGACAACACTGTGATCGGGAAGATTGTAAGCATGTCTTCGTTCCTAGCAGATGACCAAAGGTTTTCGAGATTTGCACGAAAAAGTTCTTGGTCACGAATAAGTCAAACTTAAAGCATGGTTTTATTCACCTTGAAGAACAGATTTTCATCAAGATTCTGTTAATATGTGATAAATCGAACGATTAATTTCAGGTTTTGTCAAATTTTTCCATGGGATGGGCGGAGGCAAAATATACTTTATAGTTACTGCTGTCGTGTAATCAACTGATTTTTGAGTTCACAAATCCTAGGTAGTCGGACTCCAATAAATCTGACAAACGAAATGATAAAAATGAACCGTAAGCTGTTGACAGAGCGCGCAGGGGACTTGCATTTCCACTCGGTGGAAACTGCGAACATGCATTTTGTGAGGTGGGCGTGCACAGAACAGATTGTATTAGATGTAGGATGTAGAATATCACTTGATTTGAATATGTCTTTGATATTTCTTCATAAAACGGTGTGATTTATGCAACAGATTCGAGCAAATGCAACGGGAAACATTAAACCGAGTGAGACATTAGACTGACTTATTAAAACGTCCAAACAGGATATTGAGTGGTTTGAAATATTTAAAGAATGGTAAATGGAAACCTAGCGGCTGATTCTTCGTATAAATAATAAGTATGTATAGGGACCATGTGAGATCCAGCGAAATAATGACCCAAGAGCATTTCACTGATCTCGCTACGGGAATCTGTTTATCAACAAGAAATGGGAGAACACTTATCCCAGAGTAAAGAGAGTAGGACACCTACGGAAAATAGCCAAAATAGGTAAGTGGTTCTCCATGGAGAAGAAAAGTGCCCATAGAAAAATAATGAGAAGCAGAGGATGGAGAGACAAGAAGTTTTACAATACGGAAGTGACAACGTCTTCGGTGCATGTCGTCATTGGGTACTTTGCAGCGATAACATGCAAACATAATGAAATGGTGAGAATGGGAAGAACACGATCTCTTTAGGCACGCCAAATTCAATAGAAACAGTTCAGCACTTGAGTATTAACAGGAGTAAACCGAATCGTAGCAAGAAAGAAACTCTATACAAATGGTCCTGATGACTGCGCCAAGCCAGCAGTCTGGTAGTGCATGTAGCAAACTGGAACTGCATAGAAACAGTCAGACGCATCGGCAATCTGGTGAAAACGAGAATCGAGAAATCAATCAGTCGGATTCTGTTTTGTGGTCAAATTGCACGCGTGGAAGTGGGGTTCTTTTAGCCGTCTTACCTGAGGTAGACAAATATCATCTTTGGCTGAGCACTTCGCCATCTTTTCTGTTGTCTACTTGCAGTGTTTCACTTAGTTCTCATAAAAAAATTGTTGCTTGATTTGTCTGACTGTTCCAGCTTTGAGTTTGAATTAGTAGTTAACCAGATGAGATATCGTATTATTTTTGTGCGATTCGTGTCGCCGTGAGATAATTTGCTTACCGAGGTGATTCGACAAGTCTGCCGCAAAGCGCTTCTATTTTGATCACCACACTTCCTCACAGCGTCCTAAAAATTTACTCTAGGTGTGCTGATGTCTAACTGAAAATGGAAAAAGTGCAGTAAGCTTGGGGCGGTAGTGTTGCAGAAGAAAGCGGGGTGAGATAAAACCACAAACCGGGGGGAATCCATATCTATCAACAGTGGATCTCCGTGATTCGGAGCGCAACCTATAGAACTGCGAAAACGAACTCCAAGCGTTCCGAATGATAGCACTGAGAAATCTGGTTCGTTGCCACGGTTTCACCTATGCTCTAAATGAAACGAGCGAACGGCAAACTAACAAGACGTATTCACATTACCCCCGGTTGCTAATTCCTGCTAGACAGTGGAGCTTTCGTTCTGGAAATGGTGTATCCTTTTAATTGCACCTAAACATTTTCACAAACCACACGACGTCTGACAGTAATGACTTTACTAGTTTCGAGTGTCAAACTTTGAGTATCTAGTCGTTTGATTGAATTTGTTTGAGATCGAATGCAAGACCAATAGGAGATGATAAAAGGTTGGCAGATGATGGCAGTTTTTTACGTCTGTCATTAAGAAAATCCAATGGAAAGCCGAAGAACTTCCGCACTTACAATGGTGGAATGTTAGCTGAACATTGCCACGGTGCTCCTTTAATTTGAGACGAACTGCTCTCAGAAAAGTAAAATTCTTGTTAAGGAATGGTATGAAAATTTGATGGAGCTAACCACCACAATAAAAGGTTGGGTAAAGAACCCAAAAGTATTTTTGTATGTGCTGTTGTAAGAGTGGCAAGACTACTTTTGTACTATTGGCAGCAATAGTGGACATGGAACGATATCCGACAAAGATCGGTGACTGATAACATAATCAACAAAGACAGAGTGCACGAAATTTCGTCAAAGAATCAGAAAACGCATGAACAGTTGTCCATTGACACAGTCAGTGAATGAGTGAGTGGATAAATGAGTCAGTCAATCAATTAGTCATTACGGTAATCAGTCATTCCGATTAGCAAGTCAATTAATCATTGAAGTAGTTAGTTTGCCATTCAATGGATTTTCACTTTCTATTCGTTTCGAAAAGTTTTCTTTTTCCCTACTGTTATTTTTCTTTATCCTGGTTTTGGATATTTGGCTAAGCGTTAATGACGGTTGAGCTCATAAACGTATAGCATGAGGGATATTGTGACCATTGGTCTTCATCCTAGATGTAATTATTAACAAGTAGAGATAGGCAGGAATCGACAGAACAGTGCAACACTAGGGTGTAACTGAAATGGAATACCAGAGTGACAACTCATTGAATCTGGGTGTGGCAGTGGGATAACCTGACCTTGATTGTCTGTCAGTTAGTATGCGCGCGTTAATTGTGTCAATATTCTGCAATGCGAAATTCATGGACATCGAAATAAATATGAAAACTGGTTATACGAGTATTTTCCCCTCGCTTTAATAATCAATAATTTAGGGATTTAGCTGATCATCTGTGAAATGTTTCATCTACTCCGGGTGTGAAAGAAGAATATTTTAGGACATAATGGCCTTGGTAATTCCAAGTAATCCTCTTAGCTAACTGCAAAAGTACATGTGAAATTTCGCTCAGAAAAATGACGAATTTGACAACGTGAGAACTTCAAACGGGATGAAAGCAATACATTGCACGGTTCTGGACGAAGAAACTAACTGACCGGGACTAGGATGTTGTTCTCACACTATACAGTTAAGATCGGTCACAAAGTGCTCACGATAAAGCAGTGCATGAGAAATTTAATTTTCAGAAATCTGACCGAATGGTTTGACATGTATGTTTTAGTCAAGATGCCTTCAACAAGGCACTTGGACATATCCAATCACAATTATTTTGTCGAATCCGTTGCTCGCGAAAACAAACTATGAGCACTTTTGTTATAAGCTGACTACTGGGAGATAGAACAGCTGGTCACTGAGTAAGTCGTATGCTAGACAACTGCACGCACGTTTCCAGATATCCAGCAGCCCTGGTCGATAAGCATACAGCGATAAAACAAACGGGCGTTTGTAATGTTCTTAATCTTCTGTTCAATCTTAATTCCAGGAAAATTGCTAACTAACGACAGGGAGTCCATCTCATTTCTATAATCATAATTGTAGATTCATGACAGTTCCTACAACTGTGAATCTCCGGCTTACATTTCGCAAACTGCAACTGCCTTTGTCTGTTCGAAAGGAAAGTACGGTGGATAGAATAAAAACAGAAAGGCACTGGGCAAAATTGTGGGAGTAATGAGAGGTTTGGGATGCGAATATAGCGATGATCGACGGCAACTAGTCGGTCAGTATCGTCACATTTGAACGCTGATTTTTTGGACTGGAATCGCTGCACCGTCAGTTGCTCTCTCATTTGATAAGTTTTGTATCACCCCACCCTCTTCAAGAGTTCTTTGGCGCTAATGAACCAGTCCGTTGGTGAAACAAAGCTCGTACCTTTTGTATAATAATAGTAATAGTAAGATGTCTATTAAAAGTATGGTTGTAAACCTATCCAAAACTAATGAACAGGTCATAAAAATTTACGCTTAAGCGATAACCCAAAGCACGAGATTCGCAATTAGTAACTAGTAATGTTGGGGATTTTGATATATGAAAGCTTACTGAGACGGTTGGCATTATCAGTTTAACCTCATCTTTCCAAGCTTTCAATGGGAACAACGTAGCAGATTATTCTGCTATCATTTGTACTTCTTGGGTGGGTCAGCTGATGTCCAAACCGTTTTATCAAGTCCTCGATGGACTCATAATATAAACCTGATATGTTGGATAGTTCAGTGATAGTCAATAAATCATAGATTCGATTCCCGGGAAGTCTGATTCCTTTTATTATGCGCGGCAATTCGATGTCAACCTAAGCTTTCCCACACCTAACCTGCAAAGAACAAACATGGCTAGGTATCAAGCTATTTTCCAGGGACACGGTTTCCGGTCCCTCCAATGTTAAATGTTGTAAGCCAAGTCCTTTCTACCGATTCCTTTACGGTTTGATACAAACTAACTTCTGTAACCGTCCTTTATGTGTTTAACTTCCGTACTGTTTACATACTTCTTGAACAATGTAAATATGGCATAACTCCCACCAGTTGTGATGTTTTCATAACTTGCCAGTGTCAGTATCCTTAAAGATCTAGTACTTGTCAGGTGCAAGGGAGCAGTAAAAAGTGCCACGAATTTATTTACAGTTTTTTTCATTATTTCTATTGTAGAGATCAATACGGTTATTGAAACACTGGTGACCTTGTTTGTCTAGGTAAACGCGCCTGGACGTGAAAAATGAAATCTTGCTGAGGCACGAGAACTTCGTGAATGTTTCTGGAAAGGGTTTCGGATTTATTTTAGTCTAAATTCATACATGATAACAAACTGTCTAGTCTAATAAAATTATGTATCCCATCAAGTATTCTACCCACGATTACACACGCATTTATTTGCTGAAGATAATTATTTGTTGAATTGGTTATTTTGCGTTAACTGGAGGTCTAATAATTGTGGTTGATTAGAAGCAGGAAAAATTTCCTCCGGGAAGGATTTACATTAACTTTGACCTCGGATCCTGATCATTCGGGTGCACTGCGTTAATCCGCAGCAATAAAACAGTGAGCGAGAAATCGTAAGATCTTTTGGTACTAAAATGTAGAGGATTAGGATGCGATTTTAAAACCTTCGTCGATTTAAACTTTTATCGTTCTTTTCAAGCTTCTTAAACCAAAATAGACCGCTAAATACATCATGTTAATCGAACAACCTATGCCAGGGCCATGTTTTTCAAGAAAAAAAATGAATTCTATCCAGAATTAACCACATAGATACTGATATTAAAATTAAAATTTTTTACCTCTGATCATGTGGGCGAATTTTACTCATATTTCATGCATCGCTGTCCAGATGGAATTGAATAATATTTATTGGCTTCAGGGCTCACCAAACGTGTGAAATGAATTAATCGTACGACAAATCAGGGAATATAATTATCTTATGAAATGGTGAATATTTTAAACGCATCAATCAGAGGATTCGCTAATTTGTTGATGCATAAATGGTTGGGTAGAGAGGCAAAAAATCTTGCAAAGTCAAAATTTCTAGAACAGTGTTTACCTTAACACGAATAAAAATAGAAAAACCTTAGCAACGGATCAGAATGAAATGCATTGTGGATAGGAGCAATGGAGGTATTCCCTTCATTCTAAGAAAGTATCCAGTCTGAAGAAAGGCATTACCTCCGACAAAAGTTCCGTGTTTCAATCTACCAGAATTTGGCGAACATGTTTTCCTAAGGAGAGCAATTTTCTTCCAGTTTGACGTAAGTAGTGTGAAGGTACATTTGGGTGGATGGTGTCTCTCATACGAAATCATACTCAGGCCTGAATCTTGATCCTATGCAAAATATGTTTCTTGTCTCAAATTGATAATTAAAGGAAGTACCTAACCGGCGCATACTTACCTCGAAATTTTAAAGCCTTTTGAAATATATATTTAAGGTAATTTACTACTGGAATTGCTGTATACTATATGAAAATGACCGAAAGTTTGCTGAGTGATAATAGCGGGTCCGTCAACTGCCACTCTGTATTGATGCTAGGTTAGCACCAAATTGTTGCAAGTTCATTTCACTTTGTTCTTGCAAACTAGCTAGTGCTACGTCGTGATTGAGTTATTGAAATGGAATGTTCACTAAATTCCTAACCTACTTCCTCAGTGGATAAATTCAACACATGCAGATTAACAGCAAACGATTTGCCAATTCTTGTTGAGTAAAACGAATACAAATCGAACATTTACTTCCCTATGCTGCTACATGTTGGAGCAGAATTTACTAGTACGAGTTTCGGCAACTGTTCATTGTCCTCATTGGAAAAGCTATTCGAAACAGTTTGCTTTTCTCTTATCCATGGCAAATGTGTGACCGAAAATCGTGATTAAATCTGTTTATTTTACCTAAAAGAACCTGCTGAAAAATTGCCCTCCTGCACAAACACACAAGCACAAAAATACCAAAAAGAATATTGGCGAAAAATAAACCCTGCACAAGCCGCCTAAACAAGGCCAATCTCTCTCTCGACTTTCAAATCGGTTCTCGTAAGCGAATTCAAAATTTGGAGAATCTGCTTTCAACAGCAGATTTCAAAATAATTAACTCAAAAAGATGAAACCTAAGAAAAGCTGAAACGGACTGTCTCTGGAAATTTGATTTTTGCCCGGCTGACTGACCGAAATCCTGCCGAATTTCTTGAAGCGAATATCAGTCGTCATGTTATACATTCCATGCGGCGTTTGCTTCCGGAGAATTTTCGTGCTTCTTTGACTCAACCGGCTATATAATCTAGTGACTTTTAAGACAAAGACGGACGTTTTTATTACTTGCATCTTGTCTGATCACAATGGAATGGTTCTGCTCAGTAGGTACTAAAGCTCACTATACGGGAACGGAGAGAGAATCAACATTCTTGACCCTGAAACTTGGATAGGCATAGTATAGCATGCAGTCTCAACAGATGACTTCTAGTGTGGAGTTAGGGACAGAAAATTGCCATCCATCACTTGTAGCTTAAGGATTTATGGTATGTTGGCAGGAAAGCTTTAAAGATGTATTATTTTTTCTCACTCAGAGCCGTATCAGTCCGACGTAAATCTGATTATTTTAATTTCTTTCTAATTTCTTGTTTGTGAGACCTTCGAAAGCTGATTTTGTAAATGTATCAAGTTGTGGCCATCTAGTCTCTGATACTCAAACACATGCACTTATTGTCTGTCCGTGTGACCATTCCGTTGTACCATACACGCAAACGATTAAAAAGGCGTCCGGGTCCGGAGAATCACCCTAATGAGCACAGGTCACGTGAGCCTCAACTTTTCAATTCTTCTCGTGTATTGTGCCCAATTATAATTGAATAAAGAGATAAAGACGCGGAGTTGACAGCAAAATATCTAACAGTATGTACAAACTCGAGCTTTTATTCACTAGTGTATGCCAGTTACGTACAATTCCTCCCGGAGCTTTCAGCTGTTAGCATATTCGAAGCAATTCCCACAAGGATTTCTTATTCTTTGCTCTCTAAATGTATAGGCATGCTTTCCTCCTCGTCCTATCTTTTCTTCGCGTTAAGCTCAGCCTGTCACTCTGAAGTACTTTGTACTCTTGAGAACTCATTGTTCCAGGGAATATACTGGTACTTTGTAAGCATTCAGAGGATGCCATTAATTAGAAAGAACGATTCAAAAGGATTTGTGGTCGTGCAGCACCAACAGTCTTGTTCCGTCACTGTTTGGATTCTGTTTCCAGTGACCTATTGCTTGGGAACTTCTTTTCTAACTTAGACCTGTCGTTATCGATAATTTCGAAGTCTGAACTTCCAATTTCAACTGCAAGCCGTATGTTTTCACTTTGGCGGACGACAAAGCGAGCTGGGAAACTACTCGACAAAACTTCACGTCGTCTTGCCTTGCAGATTTTTGCTCTTCTCCCAATTTACAGGATACACTCAAACTAATCTGACTGAACCTGACGCGGTCTCGACTTCGGTCGATCCAATTCAGTTGTCTGCTGAAAAGAATCAAGGTAGGTGGTAATGGGAATAACCTTCTCTTGGGGAAGAAGAATGAACCAGCCAACGGTGATCGAGTAATCAAAGAGTCCGTGATGCATGAGTATGTTTAACCTCAAAAATTTGTGCTCATTTGGAGTGTACCACATCAAAGTGACAATAGTTATGCCGGGATAAAATTGTTACGAAAGGACGGTGCAGATGGCTGGAACACCATTTATTTGGCACATAAGGAACGTTTTTTTTGTTGGGCAGTGTTTGCTACGCACTGCATTAATTCATTCAGTGACATTGCCATTTATGGCGCTTATGCCATCAAGTACCTCGTGCCTCGCAAGCCTCGATCATCGTAACTGTACTCTAGTCAACTTAATATTGGTTCAAAAACCAACCATATACAGCAGGAGGCAGGAAAAAAAAACATTTGTTCCAGCTTTATGAAAAGTGAGAAACTATTTTCCTCTCGAGGCTGAAGCCCAGACGACGAAGAATATGACTGCTGGGAAAACCGACAGCTTGAAGGACGTGCCTACTTGTTTGCTGTTGAGTGGCGTCTAAGTTCTGCTCCGAAGTCAATCTTGTCTTTAGGTCAGGGCCATCCATCCCAACTAACCCAAGCAAGAACAGACAAGTTGAGCCCTCAAAAAACTTGATTTTATCAAATGAAAATATTTCATATTTACTGGCTAATTTGCTTGCGTATTTGCGATTATGTGACTATCACTATCACATCGCCGGTCCATGTTTTTCTTTGATTGATTCTTGTCGTTTGGTGCATTTCACTTGATTAAGTTGATGTCATTTTGTTCTCGAACCCAGACCGCTCATCCTGATTGGTCATCACAACTTACGATATGGCCTGCTCAGTTTGTGTCCTCACTCTTGCCTTCCAATCACTCCTGGCAGTTGGCTACCAATGAGATAACTTGGTCTCGATTCGGTCTTGCCATCCGTGCTCGGCGGCTGCCTGACACGATCGGCTTGTAACCTCGCCTGTATATTGATTACGATTTATTTAGTATGGTCCATTATCTAGCAAGCGCCCCATAGCCAACGAGACATCTTCATAAGGCATAGGTGCAATTTCAGTTAATTCCTGTCATGCTATGGTAATCTTGAAAGATTATGCTTCACTGAGTTCATCATTGACTAATTGACATTGCCAATTTCTTGACCCTATTACGCGCCGATAAACAGGAACCATTGAGCGATCCTAATTTTCGATTACGGGATTTGTGGGCTAAGTACACCCACTAAGGTTATTGCCTGCATTGGAAATTTTACGTTTCTTGTTAACTTTCATCGAAATTGATATACATACATTTAGCAATGAATGTCACCAAAAGCTTTAGTATTTGTGGTTTTCCCGGCCTAAGTTTACGGCAGCCACGATCTTATCACGGATGGTAAAGGTTCTCTCGTGCTGGGGTTACGGTAACACATGACTAAATATCTGAGTTCAAATGTCACTTACACTGTCAAATTTCTGCCCCCACAAACCCATGAATCTTGGGAAATAAACATCCGCGCAAATATTCTTTCTCACTTTTGCAATAAAAACTTCACTTAGCGGAAATTGCTGAAAAAAATGTGCGATTTAATAGCTTTCAGTAATTTTTCTATCTGGATTGCCAATTATTTGGCCAAATTCATTTGGAACATGTTTCCATTAGTTGACTTGTCGATCAGTTTCCTCATTCCGTTTCGGGCAGTTACGTGACCGTAGTTTCGTAATTGACACCAGCGACAACCCCGGATTTGGACGGAGGCGTCTGGCCAAGTTGACACCATAAACGTCAACACTACTATTGCTTTTCTGTAGTTATGAGACAGACCTTATTGGGAGTAAATCGATTGTTTGTCATTTATATCTCTTCAGGCTGTACACGCTTAATCTGGAGTTGGTAAATTAGCGAAATTTTCCGATACAAAGATCAAATAGTGCGATCAAAAATCATATCAAACTGCACGAGAGAGATTTGACGGGCAGTGGGCTGGATCAAACAGGTGAGTGTCTGAGCTTTGATGCTAGGATCGTGGCAGTCAGATTCGATTTATCAATCATGGACTGGACAAAGATTAGGAAATGCAAACGAGAATTCGGAAGAGAAGAATAGAAAAGAACAAACTCTTTTATCAGCAGGATTGATCTTACAACTGGAAGCCCATTCGGTGTTGATTTGGTACTCTTAGTTCAATAAACCGAAGATCGTGAAATAGCTTTGCCTAACTCCACTGCCGATGTTTTCAGATAGTCAATTCCACTACTAAAAGAGACAAAATATTCACGGAAAGATTCATATTGATTACTGGATGATTAGCTTACAATCGCCTGTCATGAAATCATCATAAATTTTGATGTATACAACACACCAGGGGGCAACTTGAATTCCGTTGCCCGTAACACACGATATGTGAGTGAGCGTTTAAAGTACTCGCACCGCCAAACAATGCCTAGATGGTTAATGAGATTACTGATTTAGATGAGTTCTGTTATCAATCGGAACAGAGACAAAACAGTTTGCAAATATATATATATATGCATGTAATCAGACTCGATGTACACCTCTTGATTGGCTAGGCTCCTGATTGGCCATCTTGACCTTATCGATCTAGTATGAGTACCTTTTGCCGTTATGCTCTTTCCAAATTGCTTCTGAAGCAATCGCTTAAACTTCCCTTCTGTCTAAGCTTACTGCCCTGATATATCACGGACTTCTCACTCCGCCTGAAGGAAATGTTCATGCAGGCTGTACCATCAAGTGACCACTCTCTGAGAGATGACCCATTCCGCTCTTACTGACTGACAACATACGATGTTCTGCAACGAAATTCCCGTATCTTTCTCTCATTCAGGGGTCCCGGACACATGTTTACACCCCTAAGATCTAAAACCAATAGTCGTGATTGAACCCATCTATTGAGAGCTCACTTTTGCGCTTTACTGCATAACTTTTGGACAAGCGACAAGCAACGGCTTACGGCAGCGTGGAGCTGCCCCATTGGGTACAAAAGTGAGCAGAAACTACTTAGGCTTGGACGCTACCCACCCGCAACTTCCATTTCGTCCCTTGCTAGTTATTCTCACTAACCTTTCGTACTTGACCAGTGATCAAAAAAATTTATTATTAAGAAAGTTTTTTGCCTATTGGAGGATAAGGAAATGTGAATGCCTCGAGGGGCATTAACAGTATTGCACATGCAAAGTTCCACGTATCGTATATAGGTTCATCTTCTCCATCTGCAAAAACATTGGTGTAATGTTTTGCTAGTTTATTTGAGATCATTTTATTTCGGTATCAACCTCGCGATGGTTTGGTCATTTGTTAAGATAATGCATGTTGCCGATCGCAATAGATAGGAAAGAGTTTGCAGCTATGAGAAGACTGAAGATGATGTCATTATCCGTATAAACTTTTTCTCCTCTAGCTAGCCTGGCTATATTCACAGGTAACCGCCAAAAAGCGCTGATTGATTAGTTACGCGGCACAACCCTCAGCTATTCTGGTGCATGCGTAGTAATACCACAAAACTGATGGCCCTCGTTCTTTCTCACACAGTACTTTTCACCTTTTTCTCGTTCCGTTGTTGGATGAAGGGTAATGTTACACTAGGTCAAGTTATTCTCTGTCAGATTTATTGCACCAGTTTCAACCAGCGACCGTAATCCACTTCCGCTAAAATCAGAGGTTTGTATTCCCCAGACAGCATTTCACTCATTTAGACAATCTTGACGAATTTGTTCACTTCTTTTTCTTTTACTTTATTAATGATATAACAGTGTACATCATTTTGCAGAAAGGGGACTGCGGCCTGAAGAGAGCTGTTTCCAAATGTGGAAGTTGAACGGTTGCCGGGGCCTCGAACCCATCGACGTTCACGGTCAAAAGCCACAAACTTATCCGCTTGATCGCCGTCATGTTTTTTCCACCTGAAAACATTCTTCTGTTCCGTCTTAAGCTCCTTGTTTGAAAGTTTGTTTTCTCATGGGTTTTTATGAATTACTGAGCACCAATGCCAAAAGTGTTACAGATTCATTCAGTTCGATTTTGGTCGTTTGCTGCTCCACAGAAACTTTGGCCAATCAGCAACGATTTTGCTGTTGAGTAGACAATATCGACATTTGGAAGAACAGAGGGAGAGTTCTGCGAATCACCGGATGCGGTGTCTGTGATGGGGTCTCCAGTTCCATGACTTTAATTAAAGGCAGCCGATCTGTGCACTTTTTCGAGAACTATTGCAAATGCTTCTTAAGACCGAAATAACTGCAGGATAAGCCCTTAAAACTTAGTGGTCTTCACTTCTAAAGCATGGCAATGTTTCTCTGATTAAAACAAGTACTTCATTGCTCTATATTATCTCTGTCCACTCACTCCATTGATGACTCCAGAAAATCTGCTGAGCCTTGTCCATCATCAAGCTTGTCAATAACTATTTGTTAAATTAAATTACTTTATCTTATAGAACAGCATTTTGTCGTTTGAAATGAACAGGACATGCCGTCACTAACCACTGAAATTCCTCAAGTCATACCACCGACGACTCCTCTCAGTCTGTTTATAGACCAGACAAGTCAGTTGTGAGTGCTTTTCGTTCGTAGTTCACTGTTACCATCAAGTCCACAAAGCTTATGCGTTGGACGTTTTCTGCATGTCTGCTAAATTTGACCGGGTTTTGCTGTTCCAATTCGTTACAGGCTTGGAAACATTTGTTTATCCTCAGCCAATTCGACATGGCTACCTGATTACGTCTCCAACGGAACTTGTGCACAAGACTAGAAATCGAGCGACATCTACAACTTTGACAAAGAACTTAGCAGGTATTCCTGAAGGATATCGTTCTTATTTTATGTCTTCCGCTGCTACCCGTGGTCGCTCATCGAGTTATTCTTGTTGTGTATTGAACTACGCTGATGATTTTGTCCTCCATCGTTTGGAATTTGGAACAAAATTTCCTTATTTTTTCCGGGAACCTTTTACAAACATAAGGGTTTTCAATTCATCTTCGGTTAACTCACAATTGTTGTGAGAATCTGTTTATTTTTTCAAACATTTTTTTCATGCAATCCTTACTTCGTCAACAGAAAACCGCACAATATTGATAAAAGGTTGCGGTAGTTATCTGACATTCCAGTCTATGCGATAAGTTTAGAACAATTTAAGGCTGATCTTATCGCAAATGCTTTTTCGCTTACCAATCGATTTCCTGTGATGTTTCCTACTGTTACCAGTCATTTTTTGGTCGATATTTAAAGGGATATTACGAAACGATAAACTGATGCCCGTCTACGACTGGTGGTATGCCTTCAACGGAACTGGAGGGATCAGCTGTAAAAACAATTGCAACCTGCATTCATCTATGTGTGGAAAGAAAATGTGTTTACTTTCTGTACAGTGATTTATTACAGTACAATACGGAAAGTATAAACCCCTCGAGCGAACGTCTGCACGACGTGTAGCGGCCAAACTGACACAGACCAAAACAGAGGCGGATCCAAATTGCTACGGTACTATTTGGAACAAATTACTCATGTACAATAATCAAACCCCAACACTGTTCCTTTGGAGCCCTATTACTCCAGTTCCCGACACCAAATCAAGTGAGCAACAAACAACGTCAAACAAAGTCAACGAATGGCAAATCGACGCTCGGGGCACTGGCGAGAGTCCAGGATGGGTCAAGGGTACAGTCAAACTGATGCGATAGACCAAAAAACGGGATTGGTCCCAGGGAACGCAGTTGCTAAGACGTGGATGATAAGTAAGAGGAAACGTCAATGGTTGACTCGAGTTTCTCTTGGGAACTGTTTACACACACTCAGACCGGCTTCAACTTACGTCTGGCGCAATTCGCAGTAAGTATTCATTAGATCCTGACTGTTTCTGAATGTATTCGAGTTCTTACAGTTTCCAGATGCGTTCCATTAAAATTTTTATGATCACTCACACTGTCTTTTATGAGTTTCCCATATCTTAATTTCTGATCAAGTAGCCAGAGTCATCCGTTGAATGCAATGCAGATACTTGTCCACGCGAATGTCAAGCCAACTGAATGGCGCTTTTACTGGGGCCACAAACTGGGACTTGAACTCGGATGAATAATCGCCACCTATTGAACGCAATTTGGAAGGCATGGTAGTTAATCAGCTTGAAATTGTTGCACCCCTATTCACTCTCTTTTTTGACCTTGATGAAGTCTCACTGGGATGGGTAACTTGCAACCCACCTACTGAATCAACTTCACCGTCGCGATTCCAGGACATTTAGTTACGGATTGAGGCTGCTGACAAACTGTTTTCTTGATAGGAAGCGTTTTCTTTTGAAAACGGAACTATATTCGAATGAGTACTTTCGAGAATACTAGCCGATCACTGTGTAATTGTGGCTAAACGAATTATTTTAGCCTCAGTTCTCAATGAGTTTCGTTGTTCTCGACTCGTTTTGTTATTCCAAACCAATTCAATCCTCAAGCCACAAAAATTCTGGTTTGACTTTTGATTGCGAAGGTAAAGTACGGCTGATTTATGTGCCTTCCTCCTGGATTGAACCTCGTTCTGATTCTCTGCGTTTGTGAATATTTTAGCAACCATGCTCCATTAGACCTAGTTGGAACAGTTCGGCCGTTGCCTATGTAAAGTGACAAGTTGAGATAAACAAAAAGATTGTACCATAGCAATATCAAAATTCTTCCTAAGGAATCTTAAACGAACATTCGTGAAAGGAACAACGTGATGCTTTTTATTGTAATAAGTGGACGGTGAACTGTTCGCCTGGAACGCCTTCTAGTATTGGAAATTGCGAATTCGGTAAACTAGATTGAAAGACACGATCGGAATAGCTGATTGCTAGTTCTTTGGTGGTCCAGAAAAGAATACGATTAAGCTGATTAGAACCTCAGTTGCAGTTCGACGGGATCGCATGCGCACATATGTAGGAAGATTTATGATTGTACACTGGCCACCGTCCCCCTGACGATGGCGGTGGTGCCCGAACGATCAGAGACGGCCTGGCCCTAGGTGGAGACTTGGCCGTGAACTCCGAAGGTTGATGCCTGCGGATATTGCTAATCGGGCTCGCTCGGGTGCGTAGTTTTTGCCAATGAGGAGGTCTCTGGACAATCTGTTATGGCCAAGAGGCCAACATCATGACTTCCCCCTAAATGTTTACCGGTTTGAATCTCCTCATCGCCGATTATCCCCCTAATCAGAAGCCCTCTGTTGGTCGCAAAAATGATGTGCATTTCCGTTTCCTTAAAAAATAAAATAAAACGATAAAGATAAAAAAAGGAGAATCAAGATTTATCGGCGGAATGCTTTGTTAAGGAGGGGAAACATGTTTGTGTTTGTGAGCACATTAGTTTAACCATCTGCTCCCAAGCACTAGATAACTAAGAAGTAACCGAACGGGATTGAGTTGCATTGTATTTTACCAGAATGTACGCAAGACTTCAGTAAGTCCAAAAAAACGCATTTCAGTCAAACAAGACGAGGAAAAACAACTAAGGTTGTCAACTTGGAATCAGAATAAAAACACAAAATGCAAAAAATGTCTTATTGATGGAGAATATTTTCGTCGTAATCTTTCTTCCAGCAACCGGGATTCATGTGAGGTACGAAACAAAGGGATCGTGATGAACGCTGATACAAGAACGAATCACCGTAAATGCCAACAGAGTTAATTAATGGGAACAATTTGTTAATAGGTCATTAAGTAAGGGATGAATGGGATGTGATAGAATTTCAGTGAATAACTTTCTGGAGACATTTACACCTCAGCCCCATAACAACGAGTCCCAATGCAACATAGGGAAACCATGGGAGCAAATCAGAATGACGGTACCCGGGGAACAAAAATGCCAACGGCTTCAAAATTAGCAACTTATAAATGAGAGGTTTATTTGAATCAGGATGTAATTATCTATAGAAAGGTTATCAGGAAGACACATTGATCAGGCCAATAAATGGCGGACAAAATCTAGTTGACTTCAGCTGACAAAACACGTAGTCAAGTTGACCGATTCTTCGTCTACCAGCTGGGGTTCGATTTGGAGATTGGTTTTACATGAGCATCGCACATTTTAGTTTGAAACGCGAACCGGAGATAGGCGATTTAAAGCAAAACACCTTGGACAGCAAAATAATCCCACTTGATTCCACTTATATGCAGGTGTAGGGTCCAGCATTGTAGAATTGGCGTGACAAAATAATCTTTCGGCTGAATGCAAGCTGAGATTTGTTCGCATATTGATTGATTAGACCGGGTTTTTGGCTGTTCACGGTCATTTGGTCCTCAAGACTAACGATGAAAGATTTCATGTGCACACTCTAGCCACATTTTTGGTGGAATCAAAAATGAAATAGAATAGAATAGAAAGGAAATAATGCTGTTTTTGCAGGAGTTCAGAATATCGCAAACCTGTATTATTTTGACACACGTCCTATACTTATTGATTACACATGTCTCTTATAGTTATCGGACGCGCGTGACACATTTGGAAACGTAGCACGTGTCATACGAGTGGGGTATTTTCACACCAGCAAAATTAAACAATAAAGCCCTTATTGCCAGTTGTTTAAGATATTAGGGTTTTTATATTTTACAAAGCAGTCAGAAGTAACCTTCTAATTATGTCGTGGGAACAATTTTCATGAGAAAAAATAACTTCATTTTACCTCAGCAGTCACTGACATCTGCTGATAGCGACATGAATTAGTACACGTGACGAAATACTTCTTGTATTTTGTGAAGAAAATAAATTGAAATTTGGATTGAATTGTGAACTATAATCAATTCGGTTTGTGTTTCATGCTGGTAGCTAATATTGTACAATGAACGTCTGTGTTCATCGTTGAACGAAAGTTTCAAAGCCAAACACGCAAGCGATTCCTAAGCAGTATACGAACAACGCTGCACTCTTTGATTGATAAATTTTTATTACAATATTATTAGTGCACACGTATAAATAAACATACATATATACATACATATTTTATGCAGTTTTGTTCGCATCAGCAGATACTACTTGCATTTTCTCGCTATTCTGGTGGCGTCCTGCCATCGCTTCTTTGGTTGGCTCAGGCCAGCTGACAAATAATTATCAACGAATCACAGCTGTGATTCTTCTGTGGACTTTTCAATGAGTAGCTTCCTTGCTCACTCCTGAATATGTAATTCTGAGTATAACTTTTTGTTATTGGAGCTGCCTGATTTGGGGTCCTTGGTTCTGACTGGTCAGTCGTCACGCTAATAGGATGTCACATGCTGCTTACAGGGATCGATCTAGGTCTCGTTGTTAGTGAAATGACGTAAATAACGTTGATAAATGACACACTTGACTGGCCGCAGTAGCAACTAAGCTTACTGAAATTATCTTGCCGTTGTTTGATTGATTTTGTGCACTACGCGTGATCAGGTGTAACAACGCCTCGGCATGCCAAACCTATTGGTGCGTATGCGTTGCCTGACAAATTCGTGATCGATTAGCTTAGTGACCCAGCTCCGTAGTCTGTTTACTGGATGAATAGACATGCCATTCTTCTTTGGACCTGTTTTGTTCACTGCTAACTGCAAACTGAGATTCATGCAACAGTTTGTAAAACTTCTAGTCGGACAATTAAATCCATTAGTTTCTGCTCATCTGGATGTACATTTCCTGAACACTAGTCAAAGTACCAGACAATCGACGTCCGAAAGTCTGTTTTCACTTAGTTCATAGGCGGTGGAAAGTAGAACATTTGTCCACATCTACTTAATCTGATTTACCTGTTCAGGCCTGAGGACCCCTTGGATAGCTCCGAAGGGTAAACAATCTAATGTATGTACTGGGGAGGTCTTGGAATGAAATTAGGTCTGGTAACTCCAGTCGGCCAGGAAATCAGTTCTTTGGTTCGCTATCTTTTGGTGAACCTACAGCTGAGGTGAATTCTAGTGATTTAAACTAATCATCGATCAATATTTCTCAACAAACTGGTTTACATCAACAGTTGATTCCGCCTACTCAAGTGATAACATTTGATTGTAAAACTTGCTTTGAGAAAGACTACCCACGGAAGTCGAAACGTCGGCACATTACATCTACCAACAACGCTGTGTTATTAACACTATATCATTCTCAATTAACAATATTCTCCCCCTATTTTCTGATGAACTTGGCAGGCGGTGGCCAAGCGGATATGGTCGTGGCGTTTGGACGTGAAGATCGCAGATTCGAATCCTCCCACTACCGGTCAACTTCCCCACTTGGCAGCCCTCCCCTGGCCGCGGCCCCCTTCCTGAAAAATAATGTACATTATGCTTTAATTAATAAAGGAAGTAAATGATTAAAGAATAGATAAATCCCAAGAGTATTCGGTATCGACATCCGCTATGCACAGAGATGCGTAGAGACGTATTTACAATGTAGTGATTTTTGATTTACCAATCGAATTTTCCATTCCTTACCAAACTGATTTTATACACAGGAAGTATGTCTGGGTCCTTCACATCACGATGCAAATCTTTTGGCGCCATCGGCATCAAGCGTGAATTCTTCTTTCGTGAACGAGAGCAGCAGAAGAGGCATGGAGAATCTCCAGGTTGCGGATTAACGAAGGACCATCTTTACCGTGGCTGGCCGTGAGTAAAATAGGGTCGCCTTAACAGAATTATGCAGCCACGGGAAACAGGTACACTTTTCGGGATGTGGGTTATGACGTATCAAGCATTCTTTCTACAAAATAACAAACTTCCTTAGTGGTAGTATGACTTATTGCGTGTGGCCTGTATTTCAATGATGTCATATTCTATTTCCCTTTTTGAAACTTTGGGCAAGAGCACTGACGTACTAACGGATTTTCTTCAGGTGAGCCCTTGTTTGACCGCAGGTTACAGTCTGGACTCTGATCAGTAGTGTCCACAAATCAATAAGATCAGGACTACCAGTCACCAGCTCGCAAGAACGCAGTGTTTCGCTTTGCTGCAATAAAGGTAAGGTTTTTTTGAGTAAAAGCTATGGGTGGTTTGCCATAGGATAGCGATCTTTGATTTGGACTCCCAGGCTATAAAACTCCACGGAAGAATAATGAGTTGCAACGGACAGTCGACAACATGGAAGATCAGTCTAAGAGATCCGATGCGCGTGGTGAAAACTGCGAAAACATCTCGTCTTCTTTCTCCTTGATCTCGCCTGCCTTCTCCCCATCGACTGGATTTCGATGGTTCAGGATATCGAAACTGGTCATTGCAATGCATACATATATATATATGTGCATACTGAAATGCGATTATAAGCATGCTTTTAATTGAAGTGCTCATTTTGCTATTATTTTCGACCCACTCACCGAAGTTGGTAAAATAGTTGTACCTGACTGTGCTCGTCTCCTAACGAAGTCTGTTAATGTCGATGAATTAGATCACATCGTGGAGAATCTTGTTTGAGTTAGCCATTCCTCTTGTCAAACCAGTAAGGCTGAGATTTGCTTAGTTAGAACAAAATCGGCGCTAAAAATCGATTCGCCAAATGAGTGCAAGGGTAGCATAACGTGACTGGCCAGTTTGCAATCAAACCAAATTCGGTTGTCAGTCTATTTCAAAACTGCTTAGATAAGGCAGATCATCAGTGGGGTTCAGATGGTATTTCGTCCTGAAAAAAGATCTGCATATCCAGGGGATGAAACAACGGGCAAAAATTTGGATGGAATCTTTAGAGTAAATGCACACATTCGCTGTTCACCCAGGAATGAAGCTAAGAAATTCCAGCATACTGAACACAATCAGGGAAATCAAAGATGTTGCAAACTGCGGAGGCTGAGTAATGTTCATACTAGAAGCATCATGAATCAAAATGTTTGAAAATAAATGCATATATATACATACGTATATGCATATACATGTGTGCAGGTGAGGGGAAGTGATCGTTTAGCACACCAGCAACTGAAAGGGAAGTGACTTTATCGCGAGTAGTTTCACCTGAAGCAGACCTGTACTAGTGATTGCGTAGATAATGCTAAATTTTGCGAGTAGCGAAAATCTGAAGACGAAAATCAACTCCCGTTAGCAGCTGTGACCGATTACTAACCTCTGTTCTCAATGACTTATTTCGTTCTCACTTGTGCAGAATCTGTGAAATTGTCAATCTAGGCAACAACCACCGATTTCCCTACGTTTACTAATCCGCACCCCTGAACAACCCCCAATGAAATCGCCTTTAACCTAACCAACTGGAGTGAACATCGCTAGCGTTCAAGAAGAAAAATACACGCGCGGCCAAAATACAACATTATCTACGTGAATAAATTCATCTCATGTGCACCAGACAAGCAGAATCGCATCTTTGATAATGTGATTGGCATGTACGTCGAGTTGGTTTCATCACATTTTATAGAAACACACCATACAGTGTGATATAATTTCTGTGTTAAAGAGTGCAGTTTTACATTTGTGTGAGAATAGTAAGTGCTGCACAGCTGAATCTTATGACTAGCACTTTTTGACACATTAAATGCGAAGCCATAAGTTTTGTTCCAAGCTTGTTTTTCAACTGCATAACGTGTCAACTCAGAAATTCCTGGATCGAGCCCTACAACCAATGACCCGGGGTATTTTTAAGGAATTCTGTCCCCTGTTTCTGTTCAGTTTCTTAAAGTTATAATACTACTTTTAAGCTTGTACTGTGACCCATATGGGTATCAACTGAGCTAACCTATTGATTAAATGAATGCTGTTACACTTGAACAGGTCTTAATTCTGATGAGAAATTTCCATTTATTCATGTCAAAATAATTCCTACTGTAGCATTGCAGAGCTAATTGGCACAGAAACAGGCCTATGACATATCACATTTGATTTCATAGCTATTTCTATCTAGTGGCTGGATAAAACGTTTCGCCGACCTCGTTGAATCCATCTTTTTAGTTCACTAGTGACCTGCTCTTTTCTAAATTTAAATCCCATTGGCTATTTGCATTTACGCAAACCACGGTTCCGTAGGCCTCTCCTTCTATTGGTTGTCATCTCTGTGTCATTTTTTCTCGTTTCTGCTAGAGATACCTTGGGACTGTCCTAACGGTCGATTGCGCTTTTGGCTACGGATAAGGCCTCGGAGATATACATATATACGTTGGTATTTTGACATGACACCTCCAAGTCGTGTTTTATTGTTAGAGTTATTCATTAGTCATGCCAACAGCCCTATTAAGAGAAGGTGCCTAATCTCGGTTTCGGGACACACGCTGATCGAAGACAATATCTGACTTCCGGAAAAGGGTCGGTTTGGCATCACTTTCCCTCAACTCAATCAACAAACGAAATCCTTCGTTCTCAAATTGATTTCTTGAAATAATGTGAATGAGGGCCGTGAACCGACCGGAGTGGTCTAACTAGATCAGAGGCCAAGTAAGATAAAAGTAACTGAAGATTCTGGATTTCAATCCTGAATGCAGTACAGGCTATTACAAATCATTTCGACTAAAATTATTGGTCTGAGAATATGTGCAACTGGCTTGCAGATCCTAAATAAAAGCTGTCATTCTTTTCAACTGCAAACAAAAGTCCGGGACGAATCGATGAGAAATACTGCCACGAAGCTTTACTCCCAGTTGTCCCATAATCTAATGCGGTCTTCCTGCTCTGAAATTAGGTGTAAGCCTAAGCTCCGATCAGTGTGGCATCTCGGATCTGGTTGAATCGCCACTTTGTTGGGGCAGCTGCAATGACTTACTTAAGACGAATTCAGTAGACGAACTTTAGTAGGGAAATTTTGCAACTAGACGTGGAGATGTGAACAGGTCATTTCTGCGGATGTTTCCACATTAATTACTTTTACCTGAGATACATGGACCTGTTGGTATTCGTAAAACCGACCTTACAAAACATTTATTGCGAAGCGATTGCGGTTCCAGTCAGCTTACCCAACTGGTTGGTGTTATTGCGATGGTTATGGCTTTTTGGTGCAGAGTGAATGAAGATGCCTCCTAGAAAATGAGTAAATTGGGTTTAGCTGGGTTCTTGAATTTAGGTCTGACACAAGCAAATTATATGAAGTAAAGCATTCTGTTTAGGTGGATAAACGTTTTCACCGACGGAGTGAAATTCCAAGTCTTTATTATAGAAATGTGTACAAAGGGCATTTTTGGTATATCCCTGAATCGGGTTATCATTCTGTCGACTAGACAGCCAGTCGATGGATTGACAAGAGAAAGAAGCATATGGTGTATTATCCCATGTCTCGAATTAATAGAGCGACGGTCAGTTTTCATCATTCTCTGTTTATGATTGGTCATCTGGAAAGTGGATAAATTCAAATAACGCGGCGGTCGGAACAAATGACTGATGACATCTGTGTCTCTTCAGAAGATCTGTGTGCTTATTGGAGGGCTTTGCAGTTACGGATAAATGAACAGTCATATCATTGGTGTCTGTCGGGACCATAACTACGGATTATCAGCGGTAGAAAAAATAAAATAATGCCTTAGGATCTCCTGAATATTCATCGGGATGTATCATGTTTGTGAAATACCGGGTGGAATCTTTTGTCGGTCGTAATTCGTCTACATTTAAGAAGGTGGTTTATTGGTCATTTAAGCACCGATTTTCTAGGTCAGTGGCTCTGATAAAAACCCTGGTAACTTTTAGTCCCTGATTCGAAATGAACCAGAGACATTTTTGCAGAATCTCGACCTCAGGTAGATTTGTACTGTCACTAAACTCGCACCAACTTGCTGTAGATTCGGCTGCTGCATCATGGCTTCAACTACACAAACAGAGAAGAACGGAAACTAGTGGAATTCGACTGCAGATTAATAAGTTGAGGAAATGTGCAGAAGAAGAGAAGTTTAGATTCTAAGAACCTCACTGACTGCGGCACTGAGCCATACCTACTACTATTTCCAACCATCCCCTTTAGGGGATCTTGCAGACCGCAAGCAAGTAAATGAGACAGTCAACTGGTCAAAGCCTTCAGACTTTATCAGATGACCACCTCTAACTATTATCTTCCCCAGTGAACAACATAGAATGAGGTGGTCGTTCCGTGGGCATGCTTAGAACGTGTCTCGCGACCAGGGTCTTCCAGCCGTATGGACTGAAGTCCATGGTGGCCATAATTACTGCATCTCGACACCCTAGCTCGGGCTACTGAGTACAGTCTCAAGAAGGAATTATGTAAGAGGAGGAAGGATGTAGAGAATGGGGAAAAGTAGACATTTTCACTTTAGACTTGTTCATTTATTCTTTTAATACGTTCAAATTATAGGCGGTCAGGTGAACAAACTTCGAAGGTTGCTTTGCGCTCTGTTAGGGTTTGCCCCTATTTTCTTCAGACAGCCCATCAAGAAAGCAGGTCTGATTTGCGACCGTTATGAATTCAGCATCAGAAATACACCAAGCAATTCAATTTTGGCAGTTCTAGGAATATGCACCACAGACAAGCAACAGTATTGCATGATCATTCAGAAACCAGAAACGCAAGGATGGTATATAACCTAGACAAAATGCTTACAGCCAAGTCAGATGATGCTGCGGCTAACCCGATTTGGTTTCCTTTAGGGCAAACTTTTGCTGTTTCCTGATAGAGGCCAAATAACCGTGGAAGGCTGCCATGGTGTTCATTAATCAGACTAAGACTAGCGATGTGCGATAGCCGATGTTATAATCAAACCACTCATTGACGGATTGCTATCATCAACCGTAAAATTAATTCTATAATCATGAAATAAGAGGCTAACAACTAGCTTTGCAAGCAACAGTGACGGTGGCAGAATTATCAGCAGGAATGTCGATCAACTACGTTTTTCGAGGCAATGCATCAGGAACAGGCTGGTGCTTCTGATTCTCATGAAATAATTCATCATATGATATCATCGCTCAACTAACCATAAAAAATCATGGAAGCACTGTACAGCCGTTTCATCCTTGTTAGGAATCATCGTCTGATTTTGATGATGTAATTTTATCAACAACTGGCAATATTGAAGTCATACAGTGACTGCTAGCTAGTGGAATGCTGTCGTTTCTTGGTTGCTGAGTTGTATATTTCGGAACATCAAGTATCTATCCACTTGAAATTAACGTTCGACCACTTCACGGTCACGGTTTATTCTCTTTGGATCGCGAATGACGAATGGTACAGTGCGATTCAGTTCAGGTCTTGACGGGGTAACAAATCATCCCTTCACTTCGAAATTGGAAATGAATACCAACATGCGATAATTTTAGACATCATTCAATCAACCAGATTCTATTGGGCGTCAGCGGCATTTGCCAAATTTTCCTGCCAAATCTTGTTTGGGTGACAACTGCATGTACGAGAGTTCATTGGTAGAATTGCACAATTCACACCCAAATCGTTACTCATCAGCAGCGCCACCTAAAGATCTATCCTCATCTGAAATTTTTGGCACAAAACGAGCCCTTTTAATTTTCCAGGAATTTTGGTCAAAATTTCTTGCATGCGATATCATTGCAAATGTCTCAGACGTTTACTATAAGACCGTGTTTGTTTTTTCGGAGATTGTAAACTGATAAATTAGTTTGGCTGCCATTGCGACTTAGAGATCACACCTACACGTCACCAATTCAGCCAGTCAATGGCCAAACCCAAGCTTACAAAGTGCAGAATGTTACATCAATCTTTATTAACTTTGGCAGGCGTCACCCAAAGGCCAGATCAGCCTTGTTTATTTATTGCGGGATTTAAGTACCTTTGAAACGAGGAGTATCGCTCACCTAGAACACTAACCAGCACTATTCTAGTTAGTACGCTTTCTGGGGACTAACATAGAAAATACTTCTTCAATGAAAGCACTACTCTTGACTAAATATCCATTCTCCAAAGCTAATTCTCAGGTAAATGTTACATATTCTGCTTCTTAAAATTTTCAGAACTGGTTCGGTTGCAATCGTTAGTTACAGATTCTCGACAATTTATCGGATGACCATCGGTTTCAACTTTGTCACAGAAGCATTGGTTTACATTCAACACAACAAATTGTGCCACGAATTGTGCTTGGTTTCCATACTTAACCCTAATTCACTATTTTCAGGTATTCGGAAGTGAGTGAGATATGTGTCTAATACAGGCGTTGAGGCTACGAGCCGGTATTCAACCAGGGAACTTCAGCTTGCTCGGACGATTCTTTACCACTTAGCCATCAGCGGTATGACTCTCGATAGCCCAAGGTCACTTATGTGGTTTGCTACGATTTTATAAACTGAAATTTCTGCACCTTATGGAATGCTGTTAGCTCTACAAGATGCACACTGAAGCAGCAATGGAACTAAGGTAGTGGAGTTTGGTTTTGATGTTTATTTGGTACTAAACAAGCACATTTGGGTACTGGGATTTCTATCCAACGTCAAATAAGAAGCAGACCCATCAAATTTTGTCCTATTTTGTGTTTAGCTTGTATTAACACCTGGTTATTGCCCTTCTGACTGCCTGAGCCTTCGTTATCCTAGGTTCATACCGTACAGGGCAGCGTAGGTACAAACAAGGATACATAAATTAACTCGAGACAACTTGATCACAGACAAATGCTACACGTTCAAAATATTGAAGCCTGCCGAGACAGAGGAGTAATCGTGAATCTCTTCCCCGTAATATTTTTCCCCCCGGTTCGTCCCACTTCTGCAATTCCATTTGCATCTTGTTGCAATGGGACGTTGCATGTTTTCAAATCGGTGAATAATGTATATTTATGTATATTTGTTTATATATATACATGTATATCTCACCAGAATGGAATCTGTAGCATCAGGAGTGTGCATGGAAGCTCTTCGTCGAAGAGCCCACAGAAGAATCACAACTGTGATTCGTTGATAATTCTTTGTCAGATGGGCTGAGCCAACGTTGGGAACGAGAGCAGAATGTCCCAGAATATACGTATGTGTATATAGATATATATATATAGAATCAGGAAGTAGTATCTGGATGCGTGAACAAAATTTTCCCGAGGGCACTCGACGGGTTTCGCGGTTATTGTTGCTCGTCAGGTGTGCGTACCCGGTGCTCTCTTGCCCAAACATCCACATACTTGTACATTCGGAATTGACGTTTCTCACCAGAATCGAATCTGTGACATCAGGAGTGTGCATAGAAGCTCTTCACAATAACCGGGAAACCGGTTGTGTGCTCCCGGGCAAATTTTGTTCATGCATCCAGATATTACTTGCTGCTTCTATATATACATATATACATATATATATACTAGAACTATCGTTGTTGACACATTTTTCTCACGTTGTTTTAGCAATATTAATGTCCAGTCAATGCCAGAATTCCAGCGGTTCTTGTAGATTTTCAACATGTTTAGGCTGTTCTTTGAGACAGTTCCTAAAGCAGTCTTTAGTCATCTAAGTTGTGACCATCATTCTACCAGAATTAAGAGTCAGGGTCCAACAGAATGACAAGCCAATTCTGATCGACAAGAAGGTAAATCACTTGGTTAGTCAGGTGATGTTACCAAGTGTCGAACTAAAAAGGATCAAATCAACCAGTGACAATTCGTGTCAGTAATTTCACGGAACTGATTCAAACCAAGTACTAATTTTACGGAAAACGTCCCGGATGATTGCATCTTATTCGACCGGTCATTTGTTGAAGATTTTGTTAATCCAGTCACAGTACATCAATTTGATGGAAGCCGGTCACTCAAAAGATGCAGTTCACCAAGTGTAGTCATGTAGTAGAGCTTGCATATTATTACTATATATATATTGGGCAATTAGTTCCACACTAAGGAAACATGTGCTTTTGGAACATAGAATTCTTTTTCTTGTAGCACATCATGGATGTTGTAATTTGGCAAACAACTTTCGGGTCTTTGAGAACAGACGAATGATCTAATCAGGCTATGCATACAGACCGCAAAAAGAAAGTAGATTGAACAAAAATGAACATCCTCAACAAAGAGTAACTGGTTGAGGTAACTAAATCAAGGCGTCCGGAAAATCAATAAGAAGTGCTTTTTTAGTAAATACGGGTACCGTCCGAATATTCCTAGTCTGTTCTCTTCGGTCAGTGATCTCGCTGACTGCAATGTCGTGCCAGCAATTCGCTAGCGCTTGCCATCTGGAACCAAACAGTTTGAATTAGTACCTAGTTACATAAGATCAATTGCGAAATTGTTTTTTCTGACCATTATCACCACAAATATTTGAACATTGGAAACGTATTTTGTTGGTAGATCTTGTTCCTAGTTACCAAGGCGCTCTGGGGGTTAGGTTGAATTTTGGGTTGTGATTTTACACGCAATAATCGTCCACACCAAACGTATCATCTGTTCCACAGTCTTTCTGCTCTCAGTCATCCGCGTGTTCAGCACATCAAACTGTTTGTTACCTGTTGGCTCATCCGAACTTGACCGGAAGCTTAATGAATAATCTCGTGCTTGCACGGTTCAGTGGAGTGCCAAGTGCAAGCTACCGTTTTCTCTTTCCAGTGATTGGCAGACCTGTGGACAGCGCACGTCAAACAGAGTCATTCTTAGTTAGACTCTTCCAGCCCATCAGGTTTTAGCACTGAATCCCAAGTGTTTATCGATCCGTTTCTCTCTAAGTCGAAGTTGTGCATATGACATACATGGTTGTGTAAGTGCTTCAGCTGATTTCAGTGAAATACAGGCAGCTGTTTGATTAAAAAATCGACTAAAAAGCAATACATCCAAGGGAGCTCATGATAACAAATATAGAACTTAGTGATCCTCAGAAGTTCAGAGCGAAGCGTTTGATTTTTGAATGCCTCAACAGTGTCATTTTGTTACGCGATCAAATGATAAGATAATATCTCAATTGGCAGGAACGGAAACTAATGTAATTCAAAGTTTATTCATTGAAGTGGGTAATACTTCAGCGTAAGGCAGACAGTATTTTAAATAAATTCAGAGTGATAAACCACTTTTGAAGCAAGAAAACAAGTATGTATAAGAACAATGCTAATGTTTGGCTAGGAATACGTATTCTATACCTTCTCTAACCAGTGGTAAACCAATTTTCCAGACAAAGCCATAATGGTTCGTAACAAGCTGCCACCTTTTAATATTGTTTTCTTTATTCCATGTTTCCTATAACTGCTTCTCAAGAAGATGATGAGTCACGTCTTAGCTGCTACATAATCCAGATACTTAAAAGTTTGCAGGATAGTGTTTGATTTAAATTTCCAAAGGTTTACAAAGAACATAAGGAAGAGATAGGCGTTTTTTGGCGAAAGCATAGATTTATCAGATTTGGATGAATCCTTTTTCAACCAGTAAGTTTATAATTTGTTCCGTTGAACTAACAAGACACACTTGGTTTCTAAAACTCCAAGGTGGTTTACTGGTCGAATGATTATGCAACCAAAAGTGTGCATTAGGACAGAATGTTTCAGGATTTTGCATTTTCTCTATGGGGTTTCGAGGTCAATGGGGCATAGCGGTCGGGTGTTGGGGCATAAGACTGCCGGGTGCATCCGATTAATAGTTACATTAAAACCAATTCGCAATGCAAGCCCGCAGCCAAAGTCGAGGTTCAAAGCGGATTATTTCTTTAAGGAGGCCACAACTATTTGCCAGCAATGTGTGAGACTGATGATTTCTATGATCGATTGACTATCTAGCGGACTCCATCGTTTGCACGCAAACCTCAGGTCAATCAGTAAACCTCACACTCGAGAAGCACCAGAACTAGAATTTCGCTCCTATTAAAAGCTATAAGTGATGCACATCCCCAATCGGACCCAAGGCCTAAACCTGCATTATCACTGTATCAACAGTTCCCGTCCAGGATAATCAGAGTTGTCCAGTTAATTATATTCAGATAGCCTCCTTAATGATAGGCGACAGTGCCCGATAGCCTCTTCCTTCAAGGTTATCCTAGACGGGAGCTAATGACACAATGGTAATACATGCGTCTTCCAGTTACGAAACCCGGGCTCAAACCCTAGGTACGATGGAGAATGTGCACCACTGATGAGCTATAATAAGAGCGACTCCCGAGTCTGATGCCATCCGAGTATGAGATGGGCCGGATGACCTGAGGTTTGTGTGATGTGAAAAGTGGAATCGGAAGGATTGGCAGACAAACATGCAAATTATTTCCACTTTTCCGGCCAACTAACTTTACTGTGGTGGCGCTCATCAACTAAACCGTTTCCAGCAGCACTTTGGGAACGTCTGAATTAGTCAGATTAATATCGGAACCATGGCCCCTTATCATCCGCTGTGGCAGGTGTTTCCTTGCAAACTGTAGTTCACTCGACAGTTTGTCACGTTATCCTGCAGCCCATTCTGTCAAAGATCCCTCCCAAGTTAGATTTATGATGTTTCAGGTCTTCAGAAATAAGATCTTATTAAGGCACTCTGACGGTAGGCGATGCATGTGTGGGAGGCGATGAAGGTTAATGGTCCGTGTGGATATCAGAAACGCACTAAACATGAGTCAAATATCAATAGGAATATCACCGTTTAAGGTACTTACAAACGTAATGAGATAGGAAGTATATTCACAACGTACCATTTGGTGTCCAAGGTTGAATTCTAGAGTCAATAACCGACTGCCTATAAACATGTCACATATTGCAAAATGAAAACAAAAAAACAGGTTCAAAAAGACAAATTCAACTAAACAAATAACAACAAAAACAACAGAGGGAGCGCCTAGAGCTCAATATGAATCTGAGCATGATGATAAATCAACAACTTACGATTTTTAGCACATCAAGTGCGCACGAACTTTGATGATGAAGCGGCGTTTTCTGAATTGGGGCGCATTTTTGGACTGCATGTATCTGTTCCCGTCCATGGAATCGTGAAAAAATGCAATCAAAATACACGATGATTACTCCCTTGATTAAATCTGAGTCACTGCAGATGGACAGTGTCCCCAAAACAAAAGATATATTTTACAATTGCGAGTTTTGTACATCAGCAAGCGTTAGCGAGAAATGCGCCTTGCAGGAAGATATGTTCTTGAAGAGAAATTATCACTATCCAAAAAATCACTGTAAACATCAGGAGAATCCTCATTGGCGGAATTGTCATCGCCGTTACCATTTTCAACATAACGATTCTCATCTTTATAACCGGGAATTACGTTTCTCGCCATACAAATTATCAGCATCTTTGTCAGCATCGTGACCCGAATCTTCTTTGCCGCCAACGTCATAATCATAATCATCATCATCATCATCATCATCTGAATCGTCATTCTGATCTTCACCAACGTAGGCATTGTTGCCATCAGTACTATTATTAATAATTTTCGTCAGGAATATCACCACTACCGTCATCTAAAGTATCACAGCCATCAAAATAATCATCAGTATTGATACTATCGTCAATGTCAAAATCACCAACATCATAATTAATGTCATTATCATTTAAAACATCATCATCTCCGACATCGTTACCATGATTCACTTCCTTGGACCTATGGATATCTTCCGACTCGTCATTATTGTAGCTCAAACGGTTTTTCAGTGCTTGAATGATCCTCAGAAAACGTGGTCATATTTTCCAGTCAAATAAACGATTAGGTAATCTGCGTGTAATTAGAGAAAAATTAGAACATTGCAAACTTCAAACTATGCCTGGTGCAGGCAAAACCACGGCAACGACGAATGGTCCAGAAATAAGTGACCTAATTCCTGTTTAGTACGAAAGGGAGTGACCACGATAGATCGAGACAAACAAACTGGTGTCAGACCACGGAGAAAGTCGACGCTAGACCAAGGAAGGGAATGTCGATGCCGGGCAATGACCCAGTGAGATACAGACAAACACTGATTAAAACCTGGACACATGCAATGCAACGCTGGGCAAACCAATCAGAATGAGACGGATATTAGAAGCTGGGGTGATAAGAGAAGGGGCGCACATAGCAAGACAAGTGGATAGGTTGGCCATACCACAAATTAAACAGGTTTATCAAATGTCAGTCTGAAGAACGTCGTCGGAATGGCATGTGCATGCAAAGTTTACCTTTCAAAGCTAGCAGTGTCGGTTGCCAAGGCGGCATCATGCATGTGACTGATGAATTAACGTGGTGAAAGAACTACAAAATGAAAGGACGGGTAATCGTTGTTTAAGTTTGACGCAGTTCTGCACGAGAATTACACGACCGTCGGAATCAGCTGCATCCGGATCACCACGCTCATCATCATCCGGAACATCATCATCGTTAGCGTCGGCCTCGTTACCGGCTTCATCGTCCGAATCACCATAATCACCCTTGCCATAGTCATTCGGATCATCCAAGTCATCTTAGTCATTATCAGTATCATCATCATCATCATCATCATCATCATCATCATCATCATCATCATCATCATCATCATTATCATCATCATCATCCTGTTTCTACTACTCCTTCTCCTCATCATTCCGGTCTTTAGCATCAGCCTAATGATTCTCATGGGCATCCGGACCACCAGTTCCATCGTTCGTATAATAATACTGATAATAATAATAATCATCCATATAATCGTCATTGTCATCGTCGATATCACCATGATGAACCTCGTGTATAACTGGCAAAACTAACAGCTGAACTTTCATAGATACTCCAATGTAACGACGTGCTACGGAGTGGACTTAAAAAATATGTAATTCTGTACCCGTTATCGAAACCCATGAAACCGACTAAACGTGCTTGTGTTGCGGGGAAATTTTATTTCTGAAGTCAGATATTTGGTGTAATCGGGCTTGGGACAAGACCAGTATGCTCATTTGATTAGGTGATGACTCTTCAGGAAGTACGATACGTGTGCTCATTATATAAGCAGACTATTTGGTTTTAGAGAATTAGCATCATAAAAAGAATAAAAAACTTACATTAAGCAAACCTGTTAGGTGATTCGAAACCATATTTTGTTTGCTGCTCTTTCTTTTCGTTTTCAGAATCACGGTGCAAAAGAGAAGACTTGACGGTCACCCGGGTTACTGCCTAACTACTTTCAATAATACTGACTTCCGGAGTTTAAACGAAGAAGACTTACCATATTTCTGATTCATTCTATCGAATGGAAAGTGAGATCTGACAACTACTCGCTCACCAGATGGGTTAAGTATGTTGGCATGCTTTAAGCGTGAGTGTAGTGGAGGGGACATGTGCCAAAGCCAATAAGGCTCACTATATGGGTGACAGCCGACAACCGTGACCCTGAGTCTTTGAGTGGCGTAAAACCCTAGGATCGCACTAACGGTAACGAGCCGGGTGACAGCGAGTTGCCGTCTACCAGAAAATTGACCAGAAAATGTGGGACTCGGACCAGTGATCCTTTCGGTGACCTATGCTTAATGTACTTGAATGCCTCTGATCACAAAGCTGACTTCATTCAACCTTTTAAAGTTAAGTTTTGTCACATACAATCGAAGTCATTCGTGTTCCGCCCGGTGACGTTTGCTGAGATTTATCGGTCAACGCTCTGTGCTGACAGGATACTTTATCACCTCAATACTGACCAAACAGACCTCTGCCTCTCTACCTCATCAATTCACCGAAAGACAGTGGCGATTCGTCCTAATGCGCTGCAAATTTCTTCGCGTATGGTATGCAGCTTTCCATGTTTGGCATAACTGGAATATTTTGGAGCCACTCGAATCTCCACGAGACTTCTGCACACATCCGCATAAGTATTTTATAGGCAACATTAAGATATTGAACACAGTTGAGTTGTTCACTAGCCTAAGAAAAAAACCGAAGTCACCCGAAAAAATTTCTTGTCGTTTCGTAGCCTCTGATCATCACTGAACAGCCTGGAGCCATCAGTAGGTAGGCCTCATTAAGCACAGAAAGTGTTTTTGCCTCACAGTCAGAAAACATAAAGGATTATTTCAATCAGTCGCTAGCAAGGTACCGGCTTCAAACCGAGGTCATCATGATGACAAGATGTCCGTGTGACGAAAAACACTTTTGGTGGGTGATTGAATTGCAGTTTAGGCTTTCAGAGGATGGAAACCAGAAAATGGGACATTGTAAACATACGATTTAACTTTTCAGGTTCAGCAGATTGGCCAGCCCAAAAAGGGATAAGTTGTATAATATTATGCTAATGCGACAGAAATTTGAACTGGGCGAGTTTTGAACCCATGCACGGATGCCACTGACATTTCTTACGCATGCGCTTCACCAAGAAAGCTAGGAGGGTCAGCAAGAGGGATAAGTTCGAATTATCAGCAAGTTATTCACCGAGCCATGACATGGACATTCCCTTTTGGATGCCACTGAAAAATAAGATTGTGGCATTATCCATTTTAGTGCATAAATACTAAGGTGAACGTCTAGTGCATTCTAGCCTAGATTTACAAGAAATTTTAAGTATGCATCTGCTATGCCGCTGTTTGTTTGTGACAAATGGGAGGAGAATTAGCGTAAAGCGAGATTGAAAGCAAGATATTTTGCTTCGCATAAACGCTTGAAATCAGACGAGCGCAGACCTGAAACTTTGCAACGAGAGAAACTGTATGACATTCTTGAGGACTGTCGGAAAATCTAACTATAAACTAATTCAGGAACTGACACAATTCTTTCGGAACAGTCGAGGAGACTGACAAGTAGTAGGATCTAGCCGCAATCAAAATGGCCGTATCAAAAACTGCACCAGGCTGTTTTTGATCATAGCCTGCAAGCATACCGGCAGCTATGCCTCCTCAACATTTTCTCCAACACGTCAACTGCATTATTTTTGATATTGTAGAATGGAGGAACTTCGGTTTTTGTTCACTGATTTCTTAAGAACATGAACTGAATTACATTAACTGAGATAAAAGGTCGGATTTATTTTGTTTAGATTAGTATCGGATGGGGAGCCAGTTTTCAATAGGATAACGACAAAACTAGCTGTCCTACTGGTTTGGTTGATTTTCAGCGTTAGTTCCAGTTGAGAAATTGCACCAACTGTCTAATTCAATGAATTAGCGCTATGTTTCCCGATTCACGACATCGATATAATGCAAGCCTAAACTTCAGCAATCGTTTCACCCGTGCTCAATAAGCTGGTCGAAACCAAACTCGACTAATCTCGTACCCATGACCAATTACACGAAGGAACCTCATTCGCGTGACTCGTTGCGCTCAAGTCCGCTACAGGTCACAAGAAACCCGCACGCCCTTTGACAGGCTGCGCTACAGTTTCGTGTCATCCTATTTCGTTATTTTGTTGTTGGATATTGATTCGATCATATTCTCCGTTTGACACGACAATCGCTCGGAATCACTTTTGTTCAGAAACCGTACCGTTCTTCCACACATATTGGGATCCCGTGTTTCTGCACCTCAACGAACTTCTAATCGATCTAAAAAGGCACTCGTGTTAGCTGGCAGGCAGCCCTTAAATGCACTCTTCCGACCAAGATGTCCATTCCAGCTTTGTTGAGTACCAACATCAGCTCTCTGTTTACGAAAATGTCGGATTTGTCCCTCACACTTCAATCTCCGATCCATGTTCATACGTGTGCCATCTGCACACAAGAGTCGTGGCTGAACCAGGATATCACTGATTCACTTGTGTCGATAGACAGCTTCAGACTCCATCGGCAGGACAGAGTTTCGAACAAGAAGATTGGAGACGGTGTTGCAACATGCATAAACTCCTTCTGTTCTGGCAAGTCCGAAGTTGTTTATACGTGCTCGCTAAGCGGAAATGACTGTCTTGTGACACAGTGTCATCCTAGGTTTTCTGGCCATACCAGTACTATCATAACCAATTTACACATTGCCCCCTTTAGCTCGCAACAAAATATTGCATTTGTTTTCTACTCTTTTCTAGCATGTATTGTTCCTTTTCTTGAGAATAATTTGTATATTGTTGTAGGCGATTTTAATCATGCATCTACCTTAACACTAACTGTGTTTGATTTGACTGACCTCTGTGTTTCTCCCACCAGAGGTGGTTCCATTTTAGATTGAGTTAGTACCAACCACCCTGATTTATTTTCCCTGAAACTGCGTGCTCCAATCTCAAGTAGTGATCATTGTCTGCTTCTGTTAAGGCCTAAGATATACTCTAGGTCAGCCTTCTATTCCTTCAGGCAAACAAATCAAATCCGAGTTCGCCTCCGTGACCATTTACACAACAACCTTATTCTTCTTCAGAAATCCCCTTCGCTCGCATCTGCCTATTTCCCTATTTCCTGCTCAATGACAATGTCAAAATTTCAATGAGAATATCAACGCATTCCTTGATGTTCGCTGCCCCTCGGAAACACTATTCGTCTCAAATGGCCATATCTCCCATCAGAAGCTGAAATCTCTAAGACGATGTAAGAAGCACTTCTACAAATCTCGTAATAGCTCAAGTGTGCGGTACATTTCCAATCTAATAAAAACGGAAATTCAACGCACCAACATGACATTCGCCAGCCAACTCCTGAGTGGTAACAACAATCGATCCCTATGGTAAGGCATTCGACTGTTGTGTGGGAAGAATAAGCGTACGAAAACTCCTGCGGATGTCGACAGTATCAGTCGTACTTTCATCCATACTTCCACTTATACCCCGGTCATATTTGAACAGGGTGATGAAACGACAGTCACAAGTTTTTCTAGAGAAGAGGTGCTCGATCTTCTCCGCACCGTTAAAATTGCCACAAGGGTTGGTCCTGATAGTCTGTCCTCAGATCTTTTGAGGCATGGTGCTGTGGCTCTGGCGGATGCATTTACTTCTCCAATTTACTCGTCATTAATCTCTTCTTCCATCCCTGACTGTTGGAGACGCGTCACTATTATTCCCATCCCTAAATCTAACAGTTCTACTGCCTTAGCAAAATGTTTTCATCCCATCGCTTTAACATGCTGTGGTCTTAAATTGACGGAGCGTGCTATACTTAAGCTTCTGCGTTCTTCTGTGTATCTGCCTGAAGACCATTTTCGGTTTGCATATAAGTCTAGTAGGTCCACTTTGGACGCTGTCGCCTCCCATATCCGCCACATTTGTAAGTCCCTAAACGCATCAATGAAATCCATGCAATGCACCTTCCTGGACTATTCGTCGGCATTTGACTCATTCCAACGGTTTCTACTCCACAAACTGGAAACATTTGGTTGTCCCAGTTTTTCTTAGCATGGCTATCTGATTAATTTACCAACCGAACCCACTGCACACGAATTGACAGTAAAACTTCAAAACCGTTGCTTAACAAATCAGGCGTGCTACAGGGTGCTGTTCTTCCACCATTTCTCTCGTCCACTTACAGCAACGAATTATCTAATTAAGTATGCTGTTGATGTTGCTTTCTCTCAAGACGTTGCGAACAATGATGACGATCAAAGATTTTCCAACAATCTATCTTCTATCTACGATTTCGCCGCACAACCTGGTTTAAATCTCAACACATCTAAATGTTTCGAATGTCTGTTCTCTCTCTCCCAGTCCGTCTACCCATTCAAAACTTCTCTCATCAACTCACAAACACTAACCAGGTTTGATTCTGTGAAATATCTAGGAGTTACTATTGATAAAATTCTGAAGTGGAATTTCCACATTTCCACCTGTGTAAAGAATTTCCGACGGTTCTCATTTCAAATCAGAAAACTTCGACACTACACAGTGAAACTAAGCACCATCTCCCGATTTGTATACTAATGTGTTTTTCCAATCCTTCTCCACTGTCCTCCTGATATTTTTCCAGGTTTACTTAAAAAGCACTTTAAGACTGTTCGCCGGAGAGTAGCAATTATTAGCCGTGTGGCTTTCATACCACTACTTGAGGTGTCCTTTAATCTTTGTGATTAGCATTTATCAGCATTTGAGAAATTTGCTCACAAAATACTATCAGACCCGACGGATTCTCTGCACAACGATATTCCAAAGTGCTGCGCTCATATTTCAACACGATCCGCTTTTCGTTCCATACCATCTAGAATCAATATCTGTAGGAACTCCACTGTCCCATATTTAGCACGCATTTTGACAAACCATAACCTTGCTTCAACCGATTTCCTGAGCAACGTATCATAATGTGCTCTGATCATTCCTGGATGAGAGCTTTTATACTTTTTACGAGACGTTGAGTGTATCTTTTTATTATTTCGTTTAGTAAATTCTTTTCCCCCATATTTTATTTGTTAACTCACATTTTATTACTGAAATGCGACATTATTTAGTGTACGCGAAATTCTATATAATACGATAATGTGAGTAAAACATTCTGATAATTTAAGCGACCCAACCTTGTCAAAATTGATAGTTTACTTTTCTATAAACATTCTCAAACTCTTTGGGATGCATGTTAAAATTATTCGGGCTTATGGTAAATAATTAGGAGCTGAATGAAAATGTGTCGCATTTCACACTGTTTGCCGATTTTACGTCTGTTCGAAACCACTCAGATAATGCACGCAACCGAAACATCTTGCAGTTTGCTCTCATGCGCGTGCCACCTAAGATGGATGTAAACGAGATTTGAATAAGCCAGTCTAATAACACTTCTAAATAGTTCTAGTGTAATTCCAAAATAGCTTGGGATACGATAAAGCTTGGAGATGCAGACAACACAGCTTGTCTCTCTAAACACATAAAATGCCTTCTAGACCAGATCAAATGAATAGCAGAAATATTCACACTTCGAGATACACAACGAAGTCACTCATTTAAAAACAATGTAAAACCTTTTGGCCTACTGAAAACCCGTGATTTCAGAATTCTTTTATTTCAGTCGTTTAATTTCATTTGTTTTTCTTGCCATTTCATGTGCACTTTGCTGCATCTTTGTTAAACTTAGGAGAAGCCATACGGCGCAACAGATAGTACAAAAAAGGAGAAAACTATCCAAACCGATCTAGTTCGATAGAGCATGAAAAACATAAGGCAAGCAAAGAGGATTGCGCTTGTCAAATAGAAATAACCAGTGCTAAGACCGTATTTTTGGCTTATTCTCATTACTGAAATGGGGATCGGAGGAGGATAGAACAGGCTGTTTGTCACATACCAAAACCTAGCTAATTTTGTGATTTTAATTACAGAATGTGTGGCTTGTGTGTGAACTTTTCTGATAACATACCATCCCCTTGAGACTGCTGGTATGATGAACATATTTCTCACCCCCAAATGCCATTTTTATTCTATTAACTTGATCATCTCAAAGATGAATTTCTCTTTTTTTGTTGCATTTCAACAAGAGCTGTTGCTACATGCCCTTGAGACTCAAAATGAAAATGAACGGGACAGGGCAGCTGTTTTCAGACTTGCCTCTGTAGCTTTCAAAACGGGTTGTAGTCAAAACAAGTGGAATCACGAAGCCGTGTAAGCGACTAAGTATAAATCGAAACATGGCTCACGAAACACTTGGATCCAAATTCAATTCAGTCTATCTTTGATGGCAGTTTAAAAAAAATTATATTTCAATGTCTGGACAAGAACAGGCGCAGAGTTTATATTCGTATTCTAGGCTATCTGTTTCACGGTTTAATAATTCCGTTCACTGGTGGTTGATGAGATGGGAGACGGGAATGAATGTGCGTGCACGAGCTGGTTTCATGCCAGCATGAACATGGAGGTCCAGAATGTCGCGTACAGTGGGCTGTTTTGGTTGGAAAATTCTAATTCAAAGGAGTAGACTAAAGGCAAATAGCTGAGTATGGTAGAGTAACCATTGGTGACATTTTGGGCACAAACGTATGAGCATTCGCATACTCGTTGCCAAACGTCGTGCAGTACACTCGTAGACAATGAATGATGAAAACCATTTGAACTGTCTACAGAATCGCTGAAGAATTGTTATGGTAAACAAAAGAAATATTTTGCGAGTGTTGCTATGATGAGTCCATGTAGGACTGTGTACTGGCTAACGTAGCTATACACCCATGGCGCCGGCCAGCACAGTTTTGTTTCAACTTAATCGCCTCCATTGATCGGGAATTTCCCACATAAATAAATCACATACAATTATGGCTATAAGTAGTATTTTTTTCTCATCTGTTCTTTACCTGCTCCGTGAGGCAGGTTGAAGAAAGAATGTACATAATTTACGTAGTATTTTTAATTGCTCTCTGCTAATCTCGTAGAGGGGTATACAATGTTCCAAGGGATATTTACAACCAGTGGTTGGATGCCGAATAGGACAGCCTTCTACTACTACGGAAAGATTTCAACCAGGGACGAAAACCTCCTACGCCACGTTATCAATTGTGCAACCCGGGAGTAATGAAACTGGGCCCGTCTGACTTGGACTCGGGTAAGTTCATCTATGGGGTGGGGAGTCGTCTCACTAAAACGACTGTGTCCGTGAATTAACGTGTTTGTGGTGAAATAAATTTGCCCTGTTTGCTTCCCGGTTGGCTTCGGTTTGGACCGGGAAGTTAGCAACCTAAAGTTACTCACATCAGCAAACAACGCCGGTCAAATTCCCGACTTGGCAGTCCTGTGTTGGCCACAATTCCGTTCATGATAACTACTTACGTCGTTGTTTCGTTAAGAAAATAAAACAAAAGATATTTGCGTTGTCATTTACTGTATTTTCCCAGAGGACAAGAATGAGTTTATTTCGACGAGCCTTTGCGAACCGGGCTCAGGTAGTCTGAATATAACAGACAACTTCATTACTACGACTGTAAACAAGTATCATTTTCTTGCAAGATTCCGTTTTTTCAGATTTCACCTGACTTGCATCTAATCACGTGCTCTGTTCTTCCGAAATCTCCACGTTTTGTCCATTTCCGAAGAAGTTATAACTAATAAAATTAAAACTCCAAGCGGCACATGCACACTTCAGCGAGCCACTGATGTGATCTCCTTCGAGTGTATGCTTACTTGCATACGGGAAGCAACACAATGCGAACCAGTCGCAAGAACTAACCAACCAATTACATGTTCATAGAAAGGTTAAAATATGAGGTCAAGTTATGATCGGATTTTTCGCATGATTGCCCAGAATGTCCCGTCACGAAAGACAATTTACTCTTCTTTCAATCTATTTTTAAAAAATGTATGACCGTTAACAACAATGAATGCGAAGGAAAAATCTGAGTCTGGAACCAGTCGGAAATAATCAAAATTGTGCCATTAAAAAACATTTTAAAGTTTCACATGATATGGAGCGTTGTGTACAAAGCGAGTGACAAATGATTTTGCAAACATTTAACCAATGAAAAAACCGTTTGTTCACATCACAGCAGAGGACCATAAGGTTTTGATAGATGATGGTGGTAACAGATGGAGCATCCTTAGCTGTTCAGTACCAAAATAAATATTAGAGCAAACAAAATTTAGTCTCTTTTATAACACCAAGCTTGAGGGAAAATGAGCTGTTTAAAAAAACCGGCTAATCGCCTGTCATTTACTGGTATACCAATAATACTGTTTACAAGGGAATTCCATGAAATTCACCGGTCGGCGTTTCAGGCGGACTGAGAATTAACATCGACTGGAAGCTAATTGGGTGAACCACTTGATATTTACTGGTTAGATGGTACTGAACTTATAAATAGGAAAAAATGACTTCGAGCGACTAACTGGTGGAAATTATGGCAATGCTTGTCATTTCTGGTATAATACTGCTCACACCTATTGGTAAGTAAAGTCATGGCCCAGTACGGCCATGACTAACCGAGGGTGCGTGAGTCGATTTGACAAATAGAACGTCAGTTTCTTAAGTTGAGCTTTGTACCTAGCCGATGTCATATCCGATTGTGTACTGGTAAAATGACCTTACATGAATCAACCTATGATATTTATATCCTACTGGTCTATGACATTAGAAGTGCTAACGTATATCGTTAACCCAAATACACGAAGCTTTATTAAATAATGGGTTTAGGTTGTCCGAAAAACAGTCAGAAATTAAGTTGTAGCATCTCAGTTTGGTTCCTGCTTGACGTTTATGAACTGTCAACATTTCATTCAAACTCGTGACTCTTCCACTACCAAAATCAACTTTCGCAACTCAGAGGGTAGCACGTTCACAATCGCGTTCGACGAAGGTTACCGGTAGTGGTCAATCGGATAAGGTCGGGGTGTTTGGAGGCGAAGGTCACGGGTTCGAATCCACCCACAGCCGGTCAACTTACCAGCTCGACAGCATTGGTTGGCAGCGGCTCGCTTCCTGATAACTGAGGTATACCGTTAATCCATTAATAAAAGGAAGCAAAAGATAGAGGATAAAGAATGCCATGTTAAAATCATCCTTTCACTTGGAAAAAATTGTCGGCTGTTTTATTTGGCCTAGGTAAAATATTTTCACCTTTTCAGCATAGCCACACCATCCGAAGTAGGCTTTATAAGCATGCCTCAGCATCGCCATAGAAACATTTTCGCTCGCCAAGCCAACCAGTTGTCTGCTCTAGTTGGCGACCTGAAGTCACGAAGCCAAGAACGCAAAAGCATAGATGACCTTATCTATTTCGCACGTTCATAGTTTCTCTGAGATAAAATACACTCGGTTAATCAGACTGTCGATTAACGTTGACACAGCCCTTCCACTGACTCGCCAAGTTAGATGATTGGAAATGGTAAAAAACATAAATATTTCCACCAAGTCGATGGACTTCGAAGTCAGCGGGTGGATTTGGCTAGTAAGTAAACAAAACTGGAGTTGATTGTGTAGGAACCTAATGCAGGTTTTTTACTTCGCGTAAAGTGTGTTTCAGAATTAGGTAGACAATTCACACGAAAACCCTGTTTAGGTCAAAGTGGATCAAAGTTTCCAACGAGAGGAATAAATAATTTGAGGCTGTCCAATTTTCGTATTTGCCGGGAGCGGTTCTTTTCAAATGCCGTCAATCAATCGTCCCTCTCTTTACCCCATTCAGGTTGGCAGCAGTACTTGGTATAAGGAAACCGGTCCTTTTGTATCATTTGGAGAAACCGAGGATGAGGCTATGCGGGCGAATTGATAAGCAAAAAGCCAAGAATTTTTGTTTACACGTGTGGTTTCGGGTTGAACGACGAAGTGGCTTTCTCATATCAGTCAGGTATGTTGGTGTATATTTTTCCGGTTCCAGGCTTGCTCCGTGAAACGGCAAGCAGGGGAATGATGTTTTACATAAAACATCACATTCTGTTCTCGCCAACCCTACAGCTTGTCTCTCAACTTTCTGAACAAAAAGTTCCGTCCGTTTATGCAGGTCCATAGGGAAGATTCATTGCTGTGGACTCGGTACAACAGCTATTCGCGCCTTCTGGATCTGTCTACTCGTCAGGACTTCGTTGTGCCTATAAAACTGAAGCACCCGAGAGAAAGCATCTTGAATTAGTATTCATCCAGTTCAGGGTGAGTGAATGTTAAAAAAACGGACCAGATGTAGAAGCTTTAATGAGCACGAGATGCTTACAAACTTAACAGCACGTGCCATCATCTGTTCCATTGTTTCGCAGTAGTCAGTTTGCGGGAGAAATCACGTAATATTTCCCAAAAACTGTTTCCCTCATCTCTCGATATGTGTCACCACAATCAAATAAAAACAAAATGTAAAGCAGTGGTCACAAGTTTTCAAATAAATGCTCCTAGCGCGCATTGTTATTTGCTAATTCGTGCTTCTGGGCTTGTGAGATTCGCGGCTGAGCTGGGTCAAGGATGGATGCATTTTAGGCATTTCTTTTGTTGCACAGATAAAATATGCCATCCTATATTAGACACTCCTAGTGCCAACAAACTGGTACTCTTACAGCTGGGCTATCCATTAGAACGACATGAAATGGACCGAATTTGTATTCATGCTTGGAGAAATGTCATCTATGATTACTATTACGACGGGATTGTGACTTCGCTGGATGGGACCGATTTGCTCCTTCTGGAAACCATGAATTTGTTCAGCTTCACCTACTTCTTTTTGACTCGCCTCTAAGGTGACCGAAGTCAGCATTGGATTTTTAGATGTAATGTTAAAATACAACACGTATCAATCATTTGTAGAATGCCGTAACTCTCATCAACTTTTCTCAGATAACTTTGTTTTGCACGGTCCCGAACAGAATGCATGGGCAAATTGTAAAGAGATTCGAACACGATTCGTCCATTTTTAACTGCCCCCTTCGGGGTACATCCATTTTTTTATTCCATCAATATATTTTTACCTTTGTCACAGTCCGGACTGTCGCTAGTGGCATTAGCGTGGGTTTAATGTCGACTGGTTTTGCGTGACGCCCTTTGTCGTTTGCATAATTTGTTGCCCGGACTTGGATTAAAAGGACCCGAAGAGAACATTGTTGAGGTTTGATCACTATGTATTGATTAGTTTACTGTTACTAGTACCGTACAAATTTGGATCGGTCTTTGTTTAGTTTGCGTCAGCTTGGTCCTGGTTGTCACTCAAGCCTTTGTGCTGTGGGCTCTTAGTGCTAATCAGTTTCTTCCCGGGCAGCGAGTGGCTCGAGGGCTGTCATCATTAATAGATGCAAAATGATTTCGGTTCCTCCACCTTCAAAATAATTGGGGTGTTGGACTCGCGGCGAGTTGGACTATGATCTGTGAATCACTCGCCCGAGCGCATAACCCGCTGTTGTGGAATCGTGGGCACAGTCGGCGGATCAAGGACTGTTATAACTATGTCGTTTACAGGCTTGGTGACCAAAAGCCTTTTAAACCTGTGTAAGGCAGGAAGAAGGGTAGAAAAGAAATGTGACTACCGAAGAGCAGTTTGCGTACTCGTGATCGGCGATTATGCATACAATCAGAAGCTGTATTAAAGCCCACTTGTTCAGTGACCTAAAAGTCGAAATGTCAACGCAATCACCGTGTAGACTGGTTGGCCACATTCAGTATAGTCAACTGGGTCATTACAATGTCCAAGACGGAATGTGAAAATAGAACAGCTTCTGCCAATCGCCCGCAGAACCATATACTGAGGACCTGGCTTGGAAACCTGAAATGAAATGGCAGAGGTGGGTGAGAAGCTGAGCATGGCTAAATATATTTAGGTGATATAGCTTCTGTTTCTTCCAGTTCACTTTAGGTTGAGCTGTTTACGAAATCTCTTACGTGTATTGACAGTCACCGTTACTTTCCCCTGATGTCAGTTAAGAATACTGTAAAGCTTAGAACAAAATCGAAACACTTTCTTTTGGAATCGTCGGCCATGTGTCACAACAGCTGGATCTCGCAGTTTCTCGATGGCATTTGGCGCCCGTGCAATGGGTGCTGAACGGTTAACTTCCCTGGAACTCTGACTAAGCGTCTCTAGCTGACTTTCTTTCGCAAAATGCTTCAAAACATTACAAATGGGAGCTTTCTTTCTGCCCCTGAGTGACTCAGTAATGATGGTATCGAGTGATTCTAACTTCATCCTGACCGATCTGAAATTCTTCTCTCGCTCGTTGTTTCTGGTGACATCGTATTTCCCATCTGAGAGAGGGGAAATATTTGGCATCGCTTCCAAACTGTCTCATGCTTACAAGACTAGTTTTTGTGTGACGTTAAAACTGTCTGTCATCCAATCTTAGCAAATAAAAAAATTGGAATTTCTGAGCCTCCAGCGATCAAACTGTGTGGTCACGTCTTGTAACCTTTTAAGTGGTTTCGATTCTAAATTTCCGCCGCTTTGCTTTTGACTTTTTCTTACCACAAAAACATTCCTGTGGATGGGTTTAGTTATTTCGGCATTCACGCTTCACTAGATTACAGCATATCGGCTGAAGTTTCGCGGTGCGCCAAGAAGGCCGGATTAGTATTTTTAAATTTACAGCACCGGTAAAATCGGTACGAAATGAGACTATCCATCTGAGGTTGAATACACACTAAGATCAGTTTATCCATAAGCTACAGAAACGTGGCGACTGAGCGTGGCATATAGTGAAAGGCTGTCGGTGTTTGAGTACCAGTCTGCCCTTCAAAAATTGGCAAAATGTGATGAAGTAGTTGTTTGCTGCGTGTTTGGCAAACAAGCCCAACCAAGAGGGGATTTCCAGCAGCTTCTAGGAACAGCTAATTGAAGGGTGACGAAAATCATGATCTTCCAACTCAAGATCCCATAAAATGACATCAAGTCCTATTGTATCAGGTGTAATAAAGAGTAGAAGGACAGTAATCAGACACCTAAATCCGAAGTTCCTAGTGAATCAGGAATTCGGACGCCGGACCCTTGAGTTGGTTGATGCTCAATCCATTGAACCATCGCTAGTCATGTTTTCTGCAACTGTTGTGAATTTAGATGCAAGTAGCTCTGTTCGGAGGTTCACTATTTGTCGAAAGCAATTAATTTGATTACATTCAGTTGGTTTCACTAAGTTATGCTTATATCCACAGCGAGATTCCTTGATTAGCACCGTCCTCGGAGGCCGGCCTTGGCTGGACAGGAAACAGTTGTCACATTAAGAAGCGGCCAACAAAAGTGAAAAGTTCAACCAGTGATCTGATTGATCCGGCTGGATCGGTCTTATCATTTTACCGTATACTTACTTTGCCTTATTAGTGAAACAAAAGTGCATATCCCTTTCAGAAACTTGCCGCAGTCAACTAGGAGCAGCTAGGGAAGCTAAACGGTTGTCGGATGATTCGGACCAGAGATCTTTGGGCCCCAACGACACCATGATGCCGGCTGGACCAGGACCGTTCTAAGTTAATGCCTTACGGAATGGACAATGTCATTAAGTGGTCCAGCTTTCTGGCGCAGTCATTGACTACGTCGATGCTGGTGGTTGTAGAGATCGAAAAGAGTTGTGCTGCAGATAGTATAATATACATTGTGGAGTGAACCAGCAGACTTTCTTGTGAAGAATTAGGACTTAGAATGGAGAATAAGTTTGCTTTCATACATACTGTGATTGGAGAATTCCCAATATTCGCCATGCGCGGAAGAGCAAAGCGTGAATATCCAGCAAACGAAATTTCTACTCACCGAAAACAATGGAACATCGACAAATTTCAAAAAAATTCCTTCTTAGGAAACAAAAGCAGGGCATGTTGACCACGTGGCGCAAGTGACAAATGATTGATTTTGGCTAGGGAGAAATTTTACTTTACTCAGACGCGCAGAGGCTCTTATGCGCAATAAGGATTGCATGAAGAACTCCGAAACCAGCGTTCATGATCCACTACCGCTAGGGTTGCAAAGGCAAATGTTTTGTTTACTTCCACGGGAAAAGCAAATCAAACGACAACCATATTCCATACGATTTTGCTTTCTTGTGTTACTTTTTGCCTATCGCTAGATCAATCGTAATATCAGTTGAAGATTTGGCTATTTGATACAAGTTAATCTATCGGATCAACATTTAACCACGTGTGATGTATTGTCAATTGTTCGCTCCCAGCATATGGCGGATTTTCCAACCTCCCGTAATCAGTGCCGATGCTGACAAATCTGACGTTCAAAAGAAATTCACATTCCTGGACAGTGTAGGACTGTGGAATTTTGTCGCCTGTTCACTAGCAGTATGAGGCATACATCGAAATGACCATGGAGATTTGCAGACTGTTCGATCGATCTGTCGGATACCTAATGCAAACAGTTATTGTACGGGCACCTTAAATAAGGAACTATTCACTGTAGACTATGTACTTCAGTGTAATTACATCATATGACTTTAAATCTCAAACAGCATGAAATTATTCCAACATGCATGCCGCTTCATAGTTCTGGAACGAATGTGAATAAGTAACGCATTCGTCTTTCCATCCACTGCCTAGGAGCGGGGGATCAGTTCAGCCGTCAAAATTATTCAATAGTGGCACTTGAAATCCCAGAATGGAAAATTGGTCAGTTACGGGATACCGCCGATTTATACTAAATCGTTTGTGCTTGGAAATTGATTGGGCTACTAAGTTCATTGGAAGGAACGAAAATTGCACTGCAGTTAGTGGAAAGACAGAACGTGAAACCTTGTCGTCGTGAAATTGCGTTTCTGACCACAAAATACCAAAGAGTTTTGTTCTAGTTTCTACGATGATATAATTTGAAATGAAAGCAAAACTTGACTTGCACAACAACGGGCCTTCCTGAATTGATCCATCACAAATTCATGTTAGCCGTGGATCCAACAGATGTGATTTTGTAACCATACTGCTTCCAGCATGGGTTAAAGAGAGAACAAAACTTGGAAAATCATCAAAATGTCAAGGAGTGTTCTTGTTTGCTTTACTCTTGATGCAAGGATCAGTCTTAATCTGGTTGTGTTGATATATGCACGAAGCGAACAGATGAACAAATGTTCGAAAATATCGTCCAGCTTTATTCTTCAACGGATACTGATGATGATAGTGATACAGAGGTTGCACGACATCCAACAAAATGCAATCCAGCTCACTTGAACTTGAAGGCGTCAACCGAATTGCCCTATTCGTAACCACAGTACACAGAATGGATGCTTTCTGCTAGCCAATGTAACATCGATATGTTACCAAGTTTATGGCCTTTCGTCTCCTTGATCAAATTTTCATCAAAATGAAAATAAGTTGAACTTATTAGTATACAGCCAGTTTCAGATGCCTAGTGCTTATATTGATTGATTGGTCGATATTATGTTCTTGTTAATGTTGTCGTTGTGACCGTCGTCGTTTTGTCGTTTGTTGTTTGTCGGTGGTGTTGCTGTTGCCGTTGTTTTTGTCGTCATCATTGTTGAGACATTCGAATGAAGTGAGATTTTGTGGGGGATAACTGCCATCAATGAATGACAAAACATGTTCCTCGTTTAACCGGTATGGCTTCCCTTGTCACGTTTCTGTCTAGATCGGATGCGACAGTATTTGTAATGAAATTGACAGCTACATTTCGGTGCATTTCAAAAGCAAAAATTCGTCGGAATACGACGGACACAAACTCTGTGGCCAAACGCCCCTGATATGTCTTATATTCAAATGAAAAGAGAAGCGTTTATCTGCTTTCGAGTAAATTTAATTCGAAACACTGTTGGTTTTATTTTGAACTACTCTACAGGTTGGTTTCTCATCGTCGTTTGTTGCTTATCAATTTTGGGTCCGAGGTGATCAACACTGTTTAACAAACCTGAGAACAAAATTAAAAATTGATTTTCAGACTGATAGATATGCTAGGATCGTGCAATTATCCGAATAAGATGTTGGTAATAAAACGTTTATCGACACAGATCTCTGGAACTTGGCCTTCGACTAAAATAAACCTTCATGGCACAATGTTCAGATTCCGGACACGGCGTGTCAAGTCAAGTCAAAAAGCGGCTTTATTGATCTCGCAGGCGGATTATTCATCATCTTTTACTTCCTTTACTGAAGAAATAACAGTGTGCATCAATTTTTAGGAAGAGGGCCGCGGCCAACAAGGGGTTGCCAAGTGGGGAAGCTGATCGGCGATGGGAGGGTTCGAACCCGCGATCAAACGCCGCGACCTCATCCGTTTGGCCGCCACCGGGTTACGTTTCAATCGTACGACACATAAAGGGTTTTCTCCGCAAGTTTGAACACTAATTTGTTCCATGGCTCAGGTTGATAGTTTGTAAAACTTTGTGATCATTGACCTAGACGTTTAGATTGCGTAGGTTTTACCATCATTGCGCAGCAATAGTTTCCCTGCTCAGTTTTATCTATATACATCCAACGCAGTATGTGAGTTCGATCTCCAGAATGACTTGATCTTTAATGGACGTGGCCCTAAACTGGCATTGTTACTCGTAGCAGGCATTGGGAGAGTTTATGACAGCACCTCGTCTGGGGACGAAACACCGAATACTATTTTCGCCCGACCGTTCACCTGTACCTATAAAATTTTAGCTCCTCGTCGAAGTTTGCTTCGATTGAGATTCGTCTCGGTCAATGTAAGTGGTTGAATGATTTGGCTAATAAGCATTAAATTAAAATGGTAATGTATTTGTGAAGAAAATTTTATTATTAATAGTGACAGTAGTGGTAGTAGTAGTAGTAGTAGTAATATTGAAGTCTTTCGGATTTTCAAGTGCTTAGATCTTGATAAGCACCATAATTCAGGTCGTTTTGCCCTTATCCGAATGGAAAGAATAAAATTTTGCTACTTTCTTGAAATTTGCCCAATGGATTGGAACATCAGCCTAGAGAGGTTGGTCAATCTCCTCATGAAATTTGATGTTCACATGTGCAAATAATGATCGTGTTTTCGCAGTTGCCTGTTGGAAGAAGCTGAAATTATGCGCTGCGAATGTCCCTGATTTTTTTGTTTACTCGTTCCTTGTAACCGGAAAGGCAAAAATCTGCAACAGGTTCCTGATTATTCCTGGTTACTGCAGTGTTCATTGATCACTACTGCCCTTTTGCCTAAATATACTAAATCGTTGATGAGCACATTTCTAGATAGATACTTAGATAGAAATCAGTGAGTGGGCGACGGGTAGACAAGAGCGGATAGATAGATAGATAGATAGATAGATAGATAGATGGATAGATAGATAGATAGATAGATAGATAGATAGATAGATAGATAGATAGATAGATAGATAGAAAGGTAGCTTATTCGTTAGATAGAT